>VYZQ01011773.1:26321-40710 GCA_013400655.1 Mystacornis crossleyi | reverse complement strand
GTGCTTTTACTTGTGAAAATATGTGCTCAAGTTGCATTGGGAGACAGCCTGATTTTTTTTTTTCAAAAGCTACATTGATAGAATGACAGGATGGTTTGGGTTGGAAGGGACCTTAAAGATATCAAGCTTCACCCAGCCTACCCTGAGCAGGGATACCTTCCACTAGACCAGGTTGCTCCAAGCCACATCCAACCTTGGCCTTGAACACTTCCAGGACTGAGGAGTCCATAACCAGAGTCCACATTGCAGAGACATTGTTCAGATCCTGCTGGGTCTATACATTTAAAAGCTCCACTGCAGAAAACAAAAGCACATGAAATATCTGTTGTCAGTCATTATTCTGAATTAATCTGTCCTCAAACCCCAGACCTTCATGTTCTGTATGTCTGTTGTCTCCCAGTAACTTTTGCCTCAAGCTCCCCCCTCACTGCTAGGCTGTGGCTTTATTGCTGTACTTGGTTTATCTGGGACCATGGCAGAGTTGTCTTGCTCTGCACCTGGAACTTACTCGTGTAAAGCTCCTTTTTCTTTGACATCTAATGACCACATAATTTATTTAGCCTCCTTTAACAAAGCCCCCATTGTGCTGCAATGTTGTGAGGGAAAGCAGAGAGTCTGCTGCTACCTCATTCTGTAACTGGAGTGACAGCTTGCCAGGAGCCCCCCTTGGAATTTATTTTTCTAAGTACAGAGGAGAGCAGCGTATACATGATGACAAAAGCAGCCAGCAGCTGGCATTGCTGCTCCTCAGGCGGACCCTTGCCTCACGGGAACCATGATGTGCCTCTCGTCTTACTTCTCTGGCATTTTACAGTGTTTAAAGAAGCAAGCAGATCACCCTTCCTATGGGAGCTGTTTATTTGCACTCTATGCTACTCTATTAGTTCCTGGCTGCAAGTGTGATTCCTGAACACATTTTTTTAATGTAGTGATAAGTGGTGTTTAAATTCTGATTTTATAAATAGCTGGGAAAATGAAAGCATACAACTTCTGATGAATGACACATTCCCCAAGCAAAATGCCCTGAACTCTTTTTTTGAAGGCTCTCTCATTTAAAGAAAAAGTTTTGCTATTGATTTGTGTGGAATCATTGTCAGACTCAACGCAGATTTCTGGTAAATCTCTGTTTGATGGCAGAGTGCTGGATACATGTCCGTGTTCCGGGTACATAACACTGCAATAAGCTCAAGGGATCCCAGGTTGGAGGGACAGGCCCTAAAGCTTTTTATGTTTTGTGCCCACATTCCTTTTCATGTTGAAGGAACCCCAGCAGCATTCTCTTCTCTCTTCTCTCTCCTTTCTCCTGACATTGACTTAACATTGACCCAATTCCTCCATTAACTCTTTCAGCTCAATAAACCATCAGGAAACTAAATAAAAACCCTGGTCAACTTCTGCTAGATCAGCAAACTGAACCAGCTCAGCAGAGTTCAAGTACTAGAGATGTAGCAAGGCTGGTGTGGTGGACAAGGAAGAGACGAGGTGAAGGCAGTCTCTCCCCTTCCAGCAACAACCCAGACTCAATTCCATTTAAATGGCTTGAGCAGATTCTGCTCTGAGGCCCAAGGATAACTTGGGCCTCATATGATCTATGAGCCATATGAAATGAAGTTCAGCTCCTTTGAGAAACAATATTAAACAGTAAAATTCATTAAAACCACTTATCCAAGCTGGTACTGCCCCTTGAATCAGAAAGTGAAAATGTCCCAGTGCTATGTGACAAGACATTCCCTGAAGATTTTCCTATGGGTTCAAAGAGCTCAGACACTGCCGGTGTAGTACTTAAATGTGCTCACAACATGGTTTCAGATGGAAAAAACAAAATTTGGTTGGCTAAATACTTTTTTACTTTTCTAATGAGGCTTCCAGATATGATTTGTTTTTTCCCACCTAAAGATCTACCCTTATATATTTATTTTACCAGGGACAAATCATGTAGCTTTACTCATTCAAAACTCCTAGCAAAGATTTACATGACTAAAAGTAGCCATATCAATTTAAGGTAGTTTTCGGCAAGTGTGCTTTCCCCAGCACATAGCTGCTTCCTTCTGCTCCACAATGCAGCCAAACCCCCTGTTCCTTGTAACTGCATATAGTGCTGAGAATTGGGAAACCAGCCTTGGAAGAAGCATGAGGAAAGGAAACTCCTCTATGTTGCTTTGGCTGCAGAACATTTTGTATTAAACCAGGGACTGAAAAAATATGGGGACCCGTCTTTGATCCATGGAACATCAAGATGACTTAAAACAATAGTAGTGACTTTGTTAACTTTTCTTCTATAAACTATTACCAATTAAGTAGATAACAGCCAATGTAAAAAAAAAAAAAAAAAAAGTTGGTTATGTCTGTTATAAGATCATGCATAAGGATTAACTCCTGTAGGAATTATTGGTTTCTAGTGAAAAAATAATATGTGTCTGTAATGACACTGCCTTAGTCCTCTTCCCTGGTGTGGTCACTAGGTAGGGCAGCCACATCTGTGAAGTCTGGAGTTGATGAGTTCTATCGGGGATATTATTTTGTCCATTAGGCTGCTGTTACTTGGATGGGTTTGGTGGCTAAACCCCAGGACTTCTGTTTTTCCTTGATATCCATGCTTCCACAGACCTAGTTCTGCAGCGAATAACTGCACAGCAATCTGTATCCCAGCTGATGCCAAGGAATGAAAATAACCCTGAGAGGTAACAGCCCTCTGGCTGAAGGAAGGGTTTATGGGCAACATTTGCTATTTGTGTTGTTTCCCCTTTGGACTGCACTTTCCAACACCTGGTAAAAAAGGCTGGGAAGGCAGAAGTGCTGGGCTCAGAGAGCTTGGCCAGCCCGGCCCACAGCTCCTCACTGGGATATATTTTATCCTGCCTAACGGGGTTCAACCAGTAATGGTTTGGTGAATTTGGGGCTCTTTGAGAGAACAGTCAGTCACAGCCATTAGATAATATTTTAATGTTGAGTTTCTCTGCTGTCCCTGCTGCCTGTACATACTACTGTGGTGTTGGCACCGTCCGCTGGCAGTAAAGGGGCAGCGGCAGAATGTGGGGTGCCAGTGAACAGACATCTTGCCTGCTTGTGTTGATCATTCATGTTTGCAGGTTTTATTCAGAACTGTAAGTTCTTGCCTTCAGAAGCTGCACATGAGTGCAGGACACATCCCAGCACAGTGCAGATTAAGCAGCAAATCTGTAGAGTAGCACTGAGACGCAAACTTTGGCCTATAATCCTAGTTACTGCGTTTCTACTCTCAAGCAGTTTTGTGCGGTGACTGTGGCAGTGCTTGGAAAAGAAAGTCATGGTGATGGCAACCACTGACATGGTTATGAGGGGTGTGATGAGATTTTATGCATCTCTGAAAGCAGCAGGTGTAAAAATTCAAGGCTTCCCTGAAAGTCCTAGCTTTCACTTAAGAAATCCACTGTGTATATCAATATTTCGGGGTGTGAAGAAAGGTTTGAAAACACGTCAATATACTCTAAAAGTTTAGATACCGAAGGACACGTAAAATGAATGTCTGTTTTTATAAAATCCCTTGTTTATTTTAACTCTTGGCCCTGTTTGTTATTGTTACTGTAAGTTTATCAATTGCAAACCTAAGCAAATTTTGTGATTTGTGAATATCCTGGGAATACTTTGGTTATTTCCTAATCGTGATAAATGGATGGTGGAGCACTCGTGGCTGGTAGAGGGGTGAGGTTTTTGCCTTGATTCTGTCATGTTCTCTGACACTAATATGTGCTAGTGTTTTTAATTGCCAAGAGCAGCTGTAAATTCTCTCTTTGGGGGTGTCCCATCTCATCTCATTCAATTGTTATTAGTCATTAAACATTTTACCCTGTGATTGAATCCAAGGATAGAGCAAAAGGAAATTATTCAGCCCAAATCTACAGTATTTCATGTGAAGGCAGTGGGAAGGTTTAATTGCTAATACTTGTGACACATGGATTTACTGTGACAGTTGGGGCCATAAAGGAGCTCCCCCCTGCTCCCTCTTAGCTCTGCTCAGTGTTCCATACGTGAGTGTGTGTGCAGAGCTCTCCAGGAATCCAGCCTTGGAACACTTTGCCACTGTGAGGTACACACCACTAGAGCTGCAGACCATATGAAACATTTAATAACTTCTTTACAAGGCAAATGAGGCAAATAAGTGAGGCGGAACATTTGGAACATGTCATTTATAGTTGGGAATAATTTTATAATTGCGAATGCTATTATCACACTCACAGTACTGTGTATTAGTGCAAGTTACTGGTGAAATTTCCACTGGTTTAGAGCTCAGGTTTGGTGACACTATGGTGACAGGGCTGTTTTCCCAAGGCCTTGCAGTTTTGTGGAGTTTCAGGCAATCTGCTAACACTCTGCGCCTCACAGAGGCTTTCAGCACCCTCAGGTTATGCGGGGATTGTGTTTGTTTTCAAGACTCCCACAGTTTTTAATGGGTTTATGCTGACAAGAGTGTGGTAAGAATAGTGTTGTTCATCCCCAATTAACATAAAAGAGACACTTCATTTAAGAACCCTTGAACTTGGATATCTGCATTGCTGTCTCACAGAGACAGAAGTTGGGCACTATGCTGTGTCTGGAAAAGTCTGGACACTCTCAACTCTGATGTGTTGAAATGTCTTTTTTAAATCTCCTTATATAAGGGCTAAACCTTACAAAGATCTGCGATGAATCCCAGAGCCAAACAAAACTCTCCACAGTGAATAGCTCTGCTGCAGGGTTCAGCTGTCGAGTCCTGGGAGAGGCAGGACATGGTGAATTAACCCTCTGAGGTGCAAGGTGGGAATGAGGACTTTATTTTTTCAAGTGGTATGCTGGAACCTTGATTATTCCTGTAGGACTGAGGCCAGGCTTGTCTGCAGCACTGTCCCAAACCGGTCATTCTCTGAAAGACCTGCCCAAACATTTCACTGGCAAAAGGAATGTACAGAAGTTCCTGTCCAGAGGAGGCATCATTGGAGTTGCCAGCTCTGCCCCCAACCAGAGCTCTGCTCATCACCTGGCAGGAGAATTGCTCAGGTTTGCCTTTTATCTGCAGTGTGTGATTTTTTCCTTCTCATTTCTCAGACTGCTGGAAACATCCCCTTACCTACTATTGCAGAACACTTGATCAGATACCAAGTAACTGCTGGGTGAAAACAGGATTTAATGCAATGACTAAACACTGAGTTAGTTACTGAGTAACTTCTCAGGAGACTTTCTCCACACTTGGGTAGTTACTAAACACATATGCTGGTGAAAAAAAATTGGGCTGTGGGATGGTCTATTTGTATATAGGATTTTGAAGAGTCTGGGTAGTTGCTTACAGAAAAAGCTCAAATATGGATTAAATGAATAATCAGTGAATAGTATTCTGGAGGTTCTTCATGCTCAGGAGAAGTGGATTGAGACTTTACCAACAAAATGATCCCTGTCCTCTCCAGCTGCCCTACAGTAAACCCTGTTCCAAGCTCTCTGTGATGACGCTGGCATAGCCTTGCTGGAGAGCAGGGTGAGGCCAGGCACAACCCAAGGCTCAGTTTGTGTCCCACTGGAGATCACTTTTCTCCTTCCCAACATGTAAAAACAACATAGGCAGAGGTGAGCAGATTATTTTTGTAGGAAATATGGAAGGAATGCCCAGTATTCCCTTGAGAGGCAATGCATAACAAATTGTAGAGCTGTGGCCTGCATGGCATTATCCAGCTTAGTTTGAGTGAAAAAATAGTGGCACAAAATCAGCTTATTTTTTAAGCCCAGCTGGAAACTAGTGTGAATTCATCTCACCAGATAAGGCCATTATAAAATATATCAGGCTTCATCACATATATTTAGAGGCAGAAAGAATTTATTGCAGAGGCTTGAATTAATTCAGTCACACAACATAGATGAAAGCCTCCTTCTGTGTGCCTTCTGTGCATTTGATTAACAAAATACTTAGCAATAATTAAAAAGCCCCACAAAACAAAACCTGTAGCATATAAAACACAGCTTCAGAGTTGCCTTGGGCTGCATTATCTTTTACTGTACAACCCTTTTTCTCTCCCCCTAAGAAACCAGTACATAATCATTTAAGAAAATCAAATCTAACTACTTTGTTGTATTAAATCTAATTACTTTCGGTTGGATTTAATTAGTTTTTGTCTAGCAGTGTTTCTCAACTGCCTGAGAGCAAGGGCTCTTGGCCCGCGCGCTGTGACCCCAGGCTGGAGACAGCACGGGACAAGGTGAGGGATGCTTCCAGAGTGGCAACATCCTGGTGGGATGCAGAGGAGTGCTTTGGGTTGCAGGACAGAGAGGCCTCACCTGGTCTCTCCTCTGTGGCCTTGGCAGCATACTCATGGAATTTTTCAGTCGTGCCCACGTGGGAGTCGTGGCTGCCTGCCAAGAGCTCAGGCAGAAACAGCCCTGTTGTTAATGACTGACTGGTGAGATAATGAAATAGCCCAGCCCACTGTTTGCTTACTTTCCTTCTCCACTGCCATTGTACCACTGCTGTGCACCAGAGTACCATAAATTCAGGGCAATGTCCAGCCTGTGACAGTCACCCCACAGCTGTGATGCCCATGGAGCCGCTCGCTGCCCCAGAGACATCCCAGTGCTGTAGTGACCAGGTGAGAGATGGGAATCACCTCTGACACTTGGGAGTGCATTGAGAACGCTACAGGCTGTGATCTGCAGTTCTTCTTCACTGACTTTGAGATCTTTTCTGTGGGCGCAGCTGGAATGTGGAACCAGCGCACTGGCTTCTGTTTTATAAAGAGAATATTGGAGGTAGAAAATTTGCACTGTCTGTACTCATTGTGAACATGCCTTCAGATTGCTCGAGCTAACAGGTAACCTGGTGTATGCAAGGTGTCCCTGCCCATGGTAGAGAGGGTGGAAGGTGAGCTTTAAGGTCGCTTCTAACTCAAACCATTTTTTAGTTCTATGATTCTAACAAAACCAAACAACATCTCAGCATGTATGTGTGTATTTTGGATGCCTGTACCTGGTACATATTGTCTCCAGCAGTTGCTGTGCTCTCTATTTTTATATTTACTTTATGCAAGAAAAGAATGAAAAGAACATTATGATTACTCTGTTGCTTGTATTGTGTTTGCTGTAAGTCTGGAGAATAGTGATTCTGCTGATCCATGGTCTAAGTAATTGCTCCTTGGCCTGTGGATAAGTGCATGTGTTTGGGGAGGGATTCAGTGAGATCCCAGGTGCAGACCTTTGAGGGCCACAGGGCGTGATGGATGAGCTCACTTGTCTCTCCTGACAAGCAGATTTTCCTTCATCTCAGCAGTGTCCCTTGAGCAGCTGAGGGACACCACACATGTCTTTGGACCTCACAAGGTTTGATGCAGGGTTTGTGTGATACATGGGTTTGGGTGCTTGAAACACAGCCGGTCATGCCAGGTGTGATATTGTGGCACACATGCCAGTGTGTGGGTGCTTAGGGCATCGTGGCAGCCATTTACAGGTGGTTTGGGAAGTCTCAGAAAAAGAGGAGGTGCAGAGTGCACCTTGTCCCAGCTCGACAGCATGGGGTGGGCAGAGCCAATGGTCCCACTGGGGAGGGATGACTTAAACATGTTGCAAGAGCCCATTTAGGGCCAGACATGAGCTGGTGGATGGTGGTGAATGAAGAAAGCATAATGTTGGACAAACAGGTGTCCAGGTGCTGTGTTTTCTATTAATCCTTTCTCCCCACCAAGGGCTGACTCGGCTCTCAGGTGCCTTGCAGAGCATCTGCTGCCAAAGTCCATGTGCTCCCTTCTGAGGCACCCACCCTTCTGTAACAGCCTGGAAACAGAGGAAGGGGCAGGATGTATCTTGGAAAATATTAAAACCACATTTTGAAATGTTTAACTTGGGGCTGGAAGCTGTCTTAGGCACACGATTGCAACCAGGACACCTAAACTTCAGGGCTTGTCCTCAGGATCTCTGACTTGTGAAAGATGCCATTTTCATAGGGAAATATGTGAATGTAACCAAATAATTGAGGACAGAACTGATGTTGTAACAGAAAAATTATCTTAAAAATGCTAAAATTATCAGTGTGTTGTAGTGTGTAAGGGACCAATTTCACCCCTGTTGTGGACATGGACAGTCTAGAGGGACACCTGAGTCTAATAAAAACACAGGAGCTCTGCTTTATCCTCAGTGTGCAGATTATGTGGGTTTTTTTAGAATAAATAAAATCTAGGTCTATGTTTAATAGGTCAGGTAAGGGGTCTGGCAGGGAGACATTTTGAAGTGTACTTAATGATCCTCCAGCACAGGCAATGTTTGAGGCTGATGGTGATTGCAGGTTATAGAAGACTGATTTGGGAACTCAGAGGGGAAGTTTCTGTAGAATGGGTTAAGTGTAGAAAGGCAGATGTGCAAAAACTCACACCTTTCCGTTTGGGTGGGGACTAGTTGGTATGAAGTTCTGGGAATCACTTGGTCCCTTGTTTGTATGTACCCAGTAGATCCTCTCACTGAAACTGCCACTGGTCTCTGAATTACTCACCTGTTATCAGAGTTGAATACCTGTCCTGGCATCACCTGCTTTGGGAAAGTCTCTCACAAAAGCTCTGAGTGCTGCCTTTTCCCAGAATTGAATTAATTTATGCTTCCCCCAGCATTTTTCCTCTGATATCTCCTGCCAGTTTTGCAGCATGTCTGGAGGGAGGCTGAAGGAGGGTGGGTTTAGTTTTGATATTGGGAAGAAATTCTTCCCTATGAGGATGGTGAGGCCCTGGCACAGGCTGCCCAGAGAAGATGTGGCTGCCCCATCTGTGGAGGTGTTCAAGGCCAGGTTGGATGTGGCTTGGAGCAACCTGGTCTAGTGGAAGGTGTCCCTGCCTATGGCAGGGTGTGGAATAAGGTGATCTTTAAGGATCTTTCCAACCCAAACCATTCTGTGATTCTTTGCTGCTCTTTGCAGACCAGGGGTTTGATTTCTGCCCCTAATTCTGAGCAACCCCCACCCCACCACTAAACCTGCTTCAGTGTAACTATTGGTTATTTCCAGATTACTTTTAACTACTAATCCAGGTTTTCATTTTTTGTTGTGGAAACCAGTGATACATTTAGTGAGATTAAGCATAAATGCTTATGAATTCCACCTAAATGAAAGCTATGGGAAAATGCTGGAATGCAATATTTGCCAAAGGAACAGAGCAGTCTAATATATTATTTCTTGTGTATATTGGGTGGTTTTCTCTTGTTTCAGTGGAATGTTCTGTAGTAAC
Organism: Mystacornis crossleyi; assembly: GCA_013400655.1. Classification (NCBI taxonomy): domain Eukaryota; kingdom Metazoa; phylum Chordata; class Aves; order Passeriformes; family Timaliidae; genus Mystacornis; species Mystacornis crossleyi. Next base: position 31,510 of record VYZQ01011773.1, on the reverse strand, counting down.
TGGATATTGCATTACTGTCTGCCCCAGCCCAAAGGTAAGGTGCAATTATGTTTAACATCTGGATGAATTAGACTGAAAACAGACATCCTCTGAAACGGAATAGTTTCTATCTCCTATGTCAAAATAAGAAAGAGCTAATGGCTTTTTTAAAATACCAAATTAATTGATATGACTTCATAATCCTTGATTTGTATACAAGAAATGGAAGTGTTAATATGGTTTGCTAATTATATTTTAGACTGCTGCTATGAAAGAATGGAAAAGTTACATGATTTTCTGGGAGTAGAAAAGTGTTTAAAAAATTAATTTGTAGTTAGGAGGAGTGCTGAGAAGGCGAGAGGCCTGGGCTCTGCTCCTGCTGTGGGACTCAAATGATTTCATGGTAAGGCAGAGTCCTACTGGTGTGGCAGTGTATGATTGAAGTTTGTTAGATATACTCTGAGGTACAGGGAGGTTTTTTTTGTTAGATGAAGCTCCATGTCCACATCTGTGCTCGCTTTCTCTCTGTTCTCTCATGTTTTCAGTCTCCTCCTCACCTGTATTTAGTGTTTGGAAATCTTCCCCGTACCACAAGCTAATTCCTATGCTCTCCTGCTCTCTGGGATAATCTGGGTGAGCTAGCTTGACCATGTCACCCTCTGGGAAGGTCTGGTAGGATTCTCTGNACACAAACACATATATTTATATATGTAATTAATATATATAATCCCACTTTATTAAGGGGAACTGGACACTGTTCCTTCCCCAGCCAGTGCCTCTGGATCCATCCTTGTCTAAAACTGGAGCTGCAGCAGGAATACTTGTTCTCATGGCAGGTATGTCTGTGGAAAGCATAGCTACAGCATGTAGAAATTGGAATCTACAATGTTATTCTGTCGAGGACTCTTGGACTGCAATTACAAAGCCATTCATAAGGCTTCTGAGAATAGTTTGATATTAGNACAGACATCCTCTGAAACGGAATAGTTTCTATCTCCTATGTCAAAATAAGAAAGAGCTAATGGCTTTTTTAAAATACCAAATTAATTGATATGACTTCATAATCCTTGATTTGTATACAAGAAATGGAAGTGTTAATATGGTTTGCTAATTATATTTTAGACTGCTGCTATGAAAGAATGGAAAAGTTACATGATTTTCTGGGGGTAGAAAAGTGTTTAAAAAATTAATTTGTAGTTAGGAGGAGTGCTGAGAAGGCGAGAGGCCTGGGCTCTGCTCCTGCTGTGGGACTCAAATGATTTCATGGTAAGGCAGAGTCCTACTGGTGTGGCAGTGTATGATTGAAGTTTGTTAGATATACTCTGAGGTACAGGGAGGTTTTTTTTGTTAGATGAAGCTCCATGTCCACATCTGTGCTCGCTTTCTCTCTGTTCTCTCATGTTTTCAGTCTCCTCCTCACCTGTATTTAGTGTTTGGAAATCTTCCCCGTACCACAAGCTAATTCCTATGCTCTCCTGCTCTCTGGGATAATCTGGGTGAGCTAGCTTGACCATGTCACCCTCTGGGAAGGTCTGGTAGGATTCTCTGTCCCATATTTTACCTGTCGGTATTCCCTAGGTGGAAATGACTTTGGGAATGTAGTGAAGAGAGTGTGTTTCTGTATCTTCATGAAGTTCACAGCACACAGTCTAAAGCTTGCAAAGTTCAGCAAAAAGCTTCTTAGTACATTTAAGGACCAGAGAATGAATTTTTTGATCCATCTGAAGCCATAATTTAAATTNTTGATATTAGAATAAAACATATGTAGATGCCAGAAAACCACGGTTCTTCAAAGATAAGATGACTTCATGACATTTCCCAATCAGCCAACACTCACTAATAAGTTTGAGTGAGCGTCAGCTCTCCCAGAGCTCTGATAAAGCTGGAAAAGGCAAATTCTGATCCAGGCAGTGCTCAGAATACATCGGGTTTGGGATGTGTGGCAGCTGTTGAAGCTGCCTGTTATAAGCACTTGGGTTTTTCTAATTATAGGCNCAATATATATTGATATTAAAGACATATGTTTAAAAATCATCTGTATCATTAGATTTTTTTTCTTTTTGATTTTCAGTACTTTAGAGTCTAATTTTTTTATGCCTTTGTAGTGTTTTGTAGCTTGTAAAAGCAGTATGGGGATAAATTTATGGCATCAAATGAACTTGTTTAGATTTTAAAAGAAATAAGGGAAATTATGATGACATTAAAAGGGACAAAATGGAAATGGTTGGGAGGAAATGCATACATTTGGGATGAAACTGTGATTTCTGGCAAAAGCATTTCTTGAGAAGCACTTACAGGAGGTAGAAGAAACAATGTGTTCAGTGTTTAATAGAATAGAGACTAATGCTGATGGAAACCAAGAGAAATTTTTGAGGGTGAATAAGGAAAGTCAGGGAATTCAAGGACAATGGAGAGGTATGTCATGGGTAACTGCTCTAATTAAAAGGTCAGACTCTGTTGGGTGCTCAGAAAAGGTCTCTCCTCGGGCTGTGAAGGATTGCCAAACCTGATCTTCCTCATTAAATCCTTGGCCAGAGATTGGGCCATAGCTCCCGTCTCCAAAAGCAGTTTATTTGGGCCACAGCTTTTCATCACCCATGTGATGAAAACAGGCATGTTAGGCAAATGCCAAATGTTCCTGTCCAGCAGTGAGATGTCATCCCTATGGGAAGTGATGCCAGGAAGGTGTAGGATGAACCCATTCTAGCACTGTGGCTCCAGCAAATTCCATGCTGGTCACTAGGGATTTCTTCCTTCTGTAGAGAGCCTGGCATAGCAGGGTGAGGAAGTTTAGGAAGGTTTGTCTGTGCCCCTACACAGAAAAGGGGATACTGAGATGCATTATTACTATTACTTTCATCCTTCTCTAAATTTCTCACAACACTTTCATAGGTCCAGAAAGCCTCACGTGTGTATCTGTGGGTTTAACTGGAAATGTTTACATTCCTCAAATTATGGAGAAATTTATTTATGTGCACACAAGGCATAAACATCCTCTAAATCCCATTTAGGCTCTGTTTTGGGACTGTGTGACACTTCTACTTCCTTGGCTCCCAGTAGCAGGGTGAGCCTTTCACTGGGCCTGAAAGCCAAATGTGAGACTTTGTCCTTGCATGTTGACGCACAATATCCTTGGTGACCACTAGCTACCTGCACGATAGTTCTGGAAATTACACTAAATGAGAAAAATGGTTGTTAGAGTCTTCAGAAATCTTAGCCAAAAAAATACAGATTAGCAGCAACTGTGTTTTTTCAGTCAACAAAAAGCAATATCATCTGCTATGTTTGCCTTCCTGTTTGAAACCTAAAGTTGAAAGTCCAAGGGGAAAAATTGTTGATTATAGGCTAGAAAAAATAATAACAAAAGGGAAGTATCTATTATAAAGAAAAGGCAGAGAAAGAGAGAAATTGTGACTTTCAGAGATGCTGGGCACAAAGGCAATGCCAGCCACACTTTCCTGAATGTGGTATCCTTCCATTTCTCTCACCATTTCAACAGTCATGTCAAAGTGATGGAATTTGAAGACTTCAGACATTTGTCTGGAATTTCGGGATATTTCACAGTCTGGTCAAAGGACCAGCTCTTATATCCAGACATCTCATATCTCAGAGATAGAGTCACTGAGAATGCATCCATGTTATGTGGCAGCATCAGCTTCTGTACAGGAAGATCTGGATGGAGAACACGGATCCTGAGCTAGATCACCAACCGATGACCTGCTGAAGGTTTCTGGGAGAAACTGCACCTGCCAGAGACTGCACCTGACTTCCCCAGGATTCTGGCCCCCCTAGGCTGCCCTGGGACAGCCAGGTGGATCACCTGCTAAAGCAAGAGTCTCTCAGATGATCTTTTGCAGAAATGAGATGTCATGGTCCGGGGAGCAGATGGGTCAGGTGCTGCAGATTGTGCAACTGATTGGAATCTGAAGAATTTCAGCTAATATTTACATCAAGTGTTTACCCTTTGATAAGGAACAGGTCATTCACAAACGTGGACATGACATAATATTGGTGGGTTGGTCAAGGTGTTTGCTTTGCACTGTGCACACTTGTTCTCTTCTGGAGACCACTTGTGTACTGTAGTTTGATCCAGATTAACAGCTGTGGGTTTCCCCTTTATTTTCATGGAGCCATTTGTATAAAAAAGGGCAGTTTCACAAAAAGAGAGCTAAGGAGGTTTGAACTGTGCTTGTGTTTATTAAGGAAAATGCTCATTCTTGCTTCTGTGATGGGAAGATTGTGTTGGTCATTTCAAAGGACCTCCACAAGTACAAAATTAGTGCAGACTGTGTTATGTGCTAGGGTCTGTTTTTCCTGGGTTGTTGAGGGCAAATGAGAGACTTGATAAAGAGAATACCTGTGTTTCTGATCGGTGGTGATTTGTTTGGGCAAGCATTGTATATAAGTGCAAGTGAGTTATGGATCAATTATGGCACCTATCAAACTCTAAACGAGGTCAAAAAAGACCAAACTGTAATTATAGTAAATCTTATAATTATAATAAATTATAATAAAAAGACGGGTAAGTTGTTCACTGACTGTGGTCTGGAGTCACTAGGTTTTCTTTGTGCAGAGTTCATTTGCCAGACATGAGGCTTTGACCTACTGAGTTGGCTGCAAAGAATTCAGGATTGTGCAATGCAAATCACCTTTACCTGGAACAGAACAGGTTGATGTGGATGGACGTCAAGTTCGCCTCTGTTTTTAACAACAAAAAACAATAAGCAAACAACTTTGGAATTTAATAGGTTGATAGTGGCTTTATTCCTTCCTCAGGCATGGAGTGAATATACTTCCCTGCATCCCTACACTGTTAATACACTTCCCTTCATCTTTCAGTGGTTTTGGTTCTGATATACTTTAACATTTTCCTTCTTGTTTTCAGTGGTTTATAACGCAAGTATTGCAAGCTGGTCTGGAATGTGCTCGTTGTATTCCAGCCTTGCCAGAATATTTCTGAGACCCAGAGTGTTACGTTCAGCTTTAGCCTTCCTAGAGAGCACACGGGGCTTCCTTGGGAGGGAAGGTGTTTCACTCCCCCTGCCCCTTTTAGGACTGCCCCGCCTGGCCCTGGCTGGCTTTCAGCTTCGCAACACAGCAGCGACAAAGGAGGCAAGAAGGCTCCCAGGCATTAGGGCTTCAGGATGCTTATTTGCATGGCTCTCGGATGGCAGAGAGAGAGCCATGTGGGAGGCTGGACCCCCATGGAA
>VYZQ01011773.1:0-23250 GCA_013400655.1 Mystacornis crossleyi | reverse complement strand
AGGGTACAGAACAAATGGGGAGAACCCGAGGGAGTGGCTAGGAATAGGGGTGGAGGGCGGGGAAGACCACATGGGGAGGGGCAGGGAATTCAGCAAAGAGGGAGTGGGTAAACAGATCTCCACACCAGAGACAGCACAGTTCATGAGGAAGCTCTACCACCTCCCCACTGAGAACAATAATGACATTGTTCAAGTCAGTTGAGTTTCAAGGACATTAATTATTTTCTCTTACATGGGAAAGAGAGGGCAGTTTCCACATAGCTCTTTGAACACATTGAGATAAACGATTGTGCTGCCAGGGTTTAGGAAATATCCTCTTCAAAAGAACTAAGACATGTTTTCCCTAAGGTGTGTTTCAGTATCAGTCAGAGGTTCTTACCTCAGTCTTCTAAGATACTGAAATTATATTTCTGGTATCATCAATTATTTCTGGTATCATCATAAAAGCCTGAGTCAAAAATTCTTCACTGTATTGCCAACTTCACTGTAAGTCCCAATGAGGAGCTTGAAACAATAGGGAAAAGAGATCTTGGGAATGACTCTTATAGGAAATCAGGAGAGTACTTCCATTCAGAGACATGAACTAAATCACAACTGTTACTTGGATTCTACACATTTCTGTGAAAAGTTAGAGCCAAATTCTCATTGTAAATCAGGGTGGCGCCATTAACTTCCAAGGAACTGTGCCAGCACATCCCAGACAAAGGCTGACTGGGTCAGTCTATTTGCAGCACCATCAGTAAGAGCTGCTTGGAGAGGCTCCACTGGGAGAAAAATTTGATTAAAACAAGGGAGATAAGAATGACAGAGGAATCTGTCTTCTGGTTCTCTTGTGGAATGTGGCTCCTATGGGGTTTGATCCTGTGTACCCAGAGCACCTCCAGGTACCACTGAGCTCTCCCAGCTCAGAGAGACCTAGTGGTCACTGCCATTGCCCAGACTTCCAGGGCATTCTGTTTGCCTAGGAAATGTAACAGCAGTGTGATACACCATGGTACACTCCCAGTCTACAGTTAGGGTCACTGCAATCATTCAACAGCTTTTTTTTCTCAGTGGTCTCAGAAAATCCAAGATTTCCCTTTCACCAAATATCTAAGGTTTTTATTTCTTTCAATTCCTCAATATGCCATGGTGAAAAGGATGGAGAATGGCATCACCAGCCACTGATGCTTCTTATTTCCTTTGTAACCCTGTTACTCAGGGACAGACAATTGAATTTCACAGCTATGTTTTAAATCATCTGTAAAGAGGGAGAGAACTCCAGACAGTTGAGTTGGTTTCTTACTGAAATGTTAAAAAACCAAAGAAACACCAAAACCCCACCCCCCAAAACCAGCAGGCAAATTCCCATTTTGTGGTGTTAAACTGTTTTCATTTCCCAGAAACTAGTTAATTTATTTAGTGTGCCCCACTAAATAAATTAGTGTCCAAGTTTCATTTATAGATTAACTTGTGTATTTTGGCTCCTAGCCATCTCTTCCTTTGGCTCAAAATGAATGATACCAGGATTGTCTTTGAAACAAGGCAGGAATGTGATTTTTTTTTTTAATTAAAGAGAAACATCACCCTGAAACCTCTCTTCCTGCCAGGTTTATGAGGCCCCACCACAGAAATATGATATTGGGAATGGCAGATTATGTCTGGTGAGTTCAACCTTTATGAATAAATCAGACATGTAATATTCTGGAGGGATTTGGACACAGTTTGTGTCTCTTCAGAAGGCCTGTTACTCGAGCAGCTTGTTGAAGTTTTTCAAAAGTGTTTCTTTGCTTTCTTTTAATAACTAATCAGTTTCCAGAGGTGGTTTAAATGAAAATTACTAAACAAGGTCGCTGGCTAGCACCACTCTGGTGCCAGGTTCAGTCTTTTATTTGGGGCTCCTCCTGCCTGGGAGCATGTCAGGGCGTTTGAAGCTGGCAGAGGTGGCTGAGAGGGTCACACTGTTGGTGTGAGAATCTCCTGCTTGTTTTCTCTTGGCCCACTGGGTTGCTGCTTGTGGAGATCCATTTGTTAAACTAAACCTATGAGCATCATGCACAACAATCAGAGAGGAACTGTCAAGTGCTGCTGATAAACATGGGCTGTTTTCCAGACTCTGCAAATACTGTGTATTTGTTGTACATGAACTCTATGCTGGTGCTTTTTCCTAGTCCATTTCGGAGTTTGCAGGGGAGTTGTGAGCTGCAGCCATAAATATTTGGCCATCTTTTAAAATCTGTTATTTGGGACTGACAGCAGACTGTCTCATCAAGATGGTCGGTAGGTCTCAAGGCACTTTTTAAAGGACTCTGGGAAAGGTTTTCCAAGATGTGCCATGAGAATCCCCCCACTGAGTCTTTAAAACATATTTCTCTTTCATTTTAGGATTGTCTAGATATTATTGCAATGTGACTGTAGAGAAAAATGTTCATTTCCAACAACTTCACTGTGGACTTTTAATCAGACTTGGATTTCTGGAAATACTACAACATGACTTCAACTGGGCATGAGATAGAAAGATGGATTCACAGGCAAGGTGGCAGAACTGTGAAGCTGGTAGAGCCTGTGACCTCTCCTGAAAATGATCGTATTTTGTCAGTGAAGTCAGTCAGCAGCATGGACCATCTCTTGAACCTCCCTGGAAGGGCAGACTCTGCTTACAGCTCTTTCTCAGGAGGATCATATGTTCAAGAGTACCCCACACCATCATGTCCTGGTGAATACTGCTGTGCGCTTCCAGAGCAAGTCTCATACATCGACTCAGAATATGTGACAGGAATTTACAATCTCAGTGCTGCACACTCTGACCACAGATCCCCCCAGCCATACAAGGCACCAGACCTGAGCACCCACAACAACTCTCATAACACCAGTCTCACAGATCACAGTGGAATCACTCCTACCCAAAGGACTTCAAATCTGGGACCTCCAGCCCTGGCAGCACCTCCACCATTCCCTCCCATACAATTTGACAGATATAACATCACTAACAGACACTTGGAAAAGTCAAGAGGGAGACGAGGCTCTGCAGGGCACACTGAGTGTAGCGTGCAGCCAGCTCCTGGTGTGCAGGACAGCCAGCTGGCAGATAGGGATGTACCCTGGAGCCAACACTGGGATGCAGTTACAAAGCAAGATGTAGGGCCTAATAGGGAAAAGACTCTGGAAAACAAGGGCCTTTCTTCTGATTTTACAAAGGAGGTATCAAAAGTTCAGGGATTAAAGATGGAGGAAAATAGAGAGTGGAGCCCATCACAACAACCTACAAAGAGAAGCAGTCCACACATTTTCAGCAGACCTTCTTCATTCATTTTTCAAGAATATTTAAAGACAGACTCTGTGACGAATGTCCCCAAAATACTTTCTCCTTATAATTCAGTTCATGCTAATAAAATTCCCAAAGACATGAACTCCAAATCCTATCACCAATCACATTCCAACCCCAATGCTGTTAATGATACACAGGAAGTCAAACAGTGTCCCTGGGGTGTACGTAAGCCAAGTGCCAGAGAAGCAGCTCTGCCAAGCACTGTGCCAGAACCCAGCCAGAGGAAAGAGCCTTGTGTTCAGGGCCTGCTCTATGCCAAGTGGCATTCAGACATAGATCAGGATATGTTTGAGCACAGTTTGGAATTAAAGTATATGGAGAATGCTCTTCTAAATAAAAATGCTCCCAGGAAGCTGAACAGTTGTACAGACAAAAATCAGTGCTATGATTCTGAAGGAAAAATTGTGAGCGATATTAGTGAACCAGTCCCAAACCAGCAAAAAAAAGTGCAGAGATCACCACTGTCCTGCAGCTGTGATGCTATGGAAGTGGAGCACCCTCCGTGTGAGGAATCGGATCAGGGAAGGAAGCAATGCTGTGAGGGCACAAGCCAAATGGCTTTTTTCAGACTAAAGGAAGATTCCACATCTCAGTCATTATGTGAAGTCCAGAAAGAAAACCAGGGTAATAACAGCAGTCCCGACCTCAGCATGCGTCTGGAACAAGAGGAACCTCCTGTTCAGAAACACCAGCCTGTATTTCAAACACAGCTCTCAAAACAGCTTCAGGATGACCATGCTGGTGAACAAATAACCAGGCAGGTAACTCCCACGCTTTACTATCCTTCTGCAGGGAAAACCACCAGTGTCTTGCACCCCAACAAGCTCACCCACAGTCAAGAGGACTCAACTCCTTCAAGCAGCTATGCTGCCTTAGCACAGTGTCTAGAGATACAAAGAGAAGGCCATCAGCTTCAGAGGAGCAGCCACCACCATCAGCACAGTGCTGATGATCTCCTGCTCCAAACCAAAGATCTCATTCTTAGGAGTCCTGCCTCAGTCACAGAAGAGAGTTTCCAGAATGACTATATAGAGAAACTTAAAGTGGCTCAGAAAAAGGTTCTCAAAGAAACCTCCTTTAAAAGAAAAGACTTACAGATGAGTTTGCCTGTCAGACTGAGACAGAAATCCTCTAACAGGCCATCAATTGAACACCTTTGGTCTTTCTCATTATCCAGTGCAAGCAAGGATGCTAAACCTGTTCCTTGCTCCCCTTCTCATCTAGAATCCGTGGAAAGTTTCAAAAGAGATGAAGAAATAAGGAGGCCAGAAAAAGGTCAAACAGGAGGAAGGAAAAGGGTAACCCAAGAGCAAAAGGAACTGTGCTACTCTGAGCCTGAGAAACTCAATCACCTAATGGATAAGGAAGTATCATGGAGTCAAGTTAGGGATGAAATCACTGAGCAAGATGCAGTGGCATCCAGGAGAAGGGATCCAGAGAACAGAGGAAGGGCACTTTCCAGTTCATGTGTCTCCAGGACAGAGCTCAAACAAATCCAGCACAGCGCACTGATCAAATACATGGAACGAAAGATCAGTCAAAGACCAGGTGGCTCACAACACCTCCCACTGCATAAGCCACCCCTGCAGAAGAGGCTGTCGAATCCCAAAGGGCCTCCTGTCCAGATTTCCAACCCAAATGGGAGCAGGAAGATGCAAAATGATGAGGTTTTCTGCCAAGTTCTCTCTGAACAAAAAGCACCAGATGTTCTTCCTCCTTTGTCTTTTGTTCCTCCACTGAACATGACCAGCAGATGTGATCCCAGTGAAGGGGATGGGCGCTGTACCAGCAAGTGTCCATCAGCTGAAAGTCTCCCACAGGCAAGTGATTTTGCATCTGGGAGAGCTCCTGAGAGATCAAAATACATTCCTTCTTCCACACAGGTAAGAAACTAGTACCTAAAGGGGACCTAAAAACGTCAGAGGGACTGGCACTTGGAAGATGCAGTTGCAGGGAACATGTGCTGTATGCAGGATGAGGCTGTTTGTGCTCCAGCAGTCATTATTGTTCATGACAGCAACTTCATTAGAGCCCTATCCCAAAAAAGGTCATTATAGGGAGAATTTTATGAATGACCAAACTTTTTTGGCTCCTGAATTTGAAAGACAGTAGCTGTCAATATTGTTGAGGAGAATAAAGAAGATAAAGGGTCAGAAAATAAATAATTTAACATACCATTAAAATTACCCTGCTGAAGAGACTGACAAACTTCCACCAGTGCTGAATTTCTGAATTGTTATGACAGTAGAGGTACATTCTGTTGACAGCTGTTCTTTTGGTTTTCTAGAAACAAACAAAAAAAAGATGCTACCTAGGAAGAACATAATAGTAATTTAAATAATAAAAAAGAGATAGACAAAAACACCCCCAAAGAGTAAAAAAAAAAAAAAAGAACAAAACCCAAACCTTTCCCCCTAGAAAAACAACAACAACAACAACCAAACAAAACCTACCCAACAAAACAAACCACAAACAAACAAAAAAGACAAAACCTCGGTGAACCTACTTGGAGATCTATCATCAGTTTCCCTTTCTGAGGATAACAAACATGGGAGTAAAATTAGGCAGCTGCCTCGCCTGAAATACTGGTTGCCCCAGTGTGCTGTTTTCCCTTCCAGGACACGTGCAGATGTGCCAGAGGTGCAGAGGCACCGTTCCGGCGCTGTGAGAGCTGCCCTGGCACCTCCAGGTAAGGCTGTGGAGCTGTGCCTGGGTACAGCCGATGTTCCAAGCATGGGATCTCCAGTGCTGCTCTCCTCCTTCTCCCTCGGGATCCTCCGTTGTCTATATGGGAATATTCACCCGCTATTATCTGGGTCAGTCTTTAAAACAGTTTCTACCGCGTGAAGTGGGAAGCGCCGGGTACCCCTGAGCAGCTGTCCTTGCACAGCCGGGCTCCATCAGATCTCTGGGATCACAGCTCCCTCATCCGAGCTCTGGAGAAAACTGCATTTCCAACAGTTCAGATATGCCCAGTCCTGGAGAATATGTGTGATCAGGACTGGTGTAATAGAGAATTTTGGCGTGTTATTTAAAGGAAAAAAATACTGTGCCATTTACACATCACTGCCTAGGAAGTTTGTGTTTTAACTCTCCGTACTTGCTTCGCTAGTTTGAGGAGCGTCAAGGGAGATAAACATCTGAACTCTGTCTCAGCAAGGCAGTGATGCTGACTTTTTTGTAGTAAAAGAATTTCCACTCTTTCAAAAATATCCCAGTGGTTTCTGGAGACTTGAATGGCTTATGAAAAAAAGAAATTAAAATTTTTCCTAAATTTCCTAGTTTAGCAGGTTAGCATAAACGTAACTGAAAGTTCCAGACAGAACCATAACATCAGAAATATTTGATCATAGCTCTTAAACAGTCTGCAAAAATACCTGTTGTAGAGGGAATGTCTCAAATAAAAGGAACTGTCTTCTTTCTTACAGTTTCTGTGATCCTGAGAAAGATCACAAGGGATCCAAGAATCATGAACGTAATGACATTACTGCAGGTGTGAGTGGTCAGGATAAAAAGGAGCAGATTCCTGAAATCTCTATTCCTGTCCCAAGCAGTGGAAGCAAGGAGGGTGCTCAAGTGGAGGGTGCTCAAGTGGAGGAGGAATGCAGAACTCAGTCTCTGAATGTGAATGCTGCACTCAAGTGTCCAGAGCAGCAGCAGCCTGTAGCTTCTCCAGAGCACAGAATGCATCTCTGCACAGCACTGGCTCAGCCTCACCAAGGAGACAAAAATCCAGTCAAAAGTTTATTTGCTCAGGAAACATCTGTGCACAGCAGCCACGATGATGTTCCCCTAGAGAGAAGGACACACCTGCCCAAAGGGAGGCTGCAGTCTCCTCAGGACCAGCGATGCCAAGAGCTTGCTATGGAGATCATTGCCAAAGACAGTTCTCTGGTGGACATTCTCATGCCTCATCCTCTTAGAAAAACTGCTTTGGACCTGATGGAGGGTTTGTTTCCTGTTAACATTTCCATGCTGGATAAATCACGCAGGAAAAGGGGAAAAGTACAGCGTGTGCAGGAGAATGAGTAAGTAGACAAAACCAATTATCTAGCACTTTGGTCTATTTTAATGTAGGGATATCATGTACATACTGGTAGTAAGATGAACTTGAACACATTGTTTTATTTTTGTTTCATTAGAAAAATACTTAGCTTTCTGATTTACATACCAAGAAATATCTGAGGCTAAGGGTATATGATGGAAGAAAAGTGGTTCAGTGGTGCCTTATTAAAGGCACTGTGACAGATCTAGGCTGCAAATCTTTCGCTCTATATCACCTAAAAAATGAAAAGATCTCCTGTGGTGAGAAGAGAACAGAGTGATCCTGAAGTCAAGATAGATAAAACCATGAATTCAGTGTTTGCAAAGAAAATTTTAAGTGTTTGCTACAGGTGTTTATTTTCTGTTTCAATAGCAGGAAAAGCCATGGAGATGGACCAGAACATACTAAATCTGAACATGAAGCCAAGCGAAGGAGCAAAGATCCTGCCTCTAAGGGAAACCAAGTCCTGAAGAAGAACAGAGACAGCACAAATGAGCTAGATGACATCACATCTAAGAAAGTATGTAGATGACCATCATGGGAACCACTGTTTCTCCGTCATGACAAAGAAGTTCTTATTAATGTCATTATTAGTATGGATATTTTTATCCCAGTAACATTTCACAGGTAACTTTGAATCAATTTTGGCCAGTAGGTGAAGTCCAGGCAAACTGGCATATTGATCATAAATGGTAGTATTTAAATCATGCCTGATTTGACTCAGATCTCTCATCTCTCATCATTAAAGGTTTCCTTGCACAGGCAGCCCCTGTGCAGCAGCAGCAAATTCCCAGTTTAACACTCAAATCTAATCTCAGAATCTGTAAAATAAATTAGAACTGTCAGCCTAAATAAAAAATATTCTTTAGTCTGAGAACTGGCACAGCTCCTGCACATTCCAGTGTCCAATTAATTCCATATATGCAGAGAATAGGGGACATAGCTGGAGAGTGATAGAAGTATGGAGCTTGGAAGGGTGACTATGCAGCTTTTAGGTGGGCTTTTTCCCCTGGCCATGCTCCATCTCAGCTAATGACCATCTGCCTTCCGGAAGCTCCTCCTGCTGTGCATGTTACCTGCTGTCATACTGCTCCTCCTGTACATGGTGGCATTGTCCAGCTTTCAAAGAAGCTGATAGTGTGCTCCCACTGCAGTCTTGAGGCCTTTTTCCTTATAATTTCTCTATGAAACAGCCTCCTCTGATTACTTTTCTAACCCAGGCACCGTGGCCTGCTTGAATTGCCCATGGAACTGACTTTTTCTGTGCACATGTTAAGTGAAATTCCAATCAGTTCTTCCAAAGATTGGTACAGAGCTGGGACTTCATGCTCATGTCTTAGAACAACAAGTCTTTGTAATCATGTTGTAATCTTTGTTGCAGTTCCCTTCTGACTGATTGGAAGGTCTCTGAGCCAGGGAATATGTCACCAGCTAAGGTGATTACAAGTAATTTGCTTTTCACCGTTTGGGAATTAAGCACAGCTTAGAAAGTATTGCGCTCCCCCTCCGCCCCCCCCCCCGCCCCTTTTTTTTCTTTCCTGTAGCTTAAAATTATTTTTAAAGTCAAAAATTTGGCAAAGACAATGTGAAGAAAATCCATTCTCTAGAACTGATATGGATTCTCTTTGACAGGAACAGCTTTCTGTGATTTCTTTTTCCTCCTTTGCAGTTGGAACTCATGGCCAGTCTCCATTCCAGGCTACAGGCGCTGTGGGAGGAACAGAAGCTGGTTCTCTCGGAAGCCAGGGAATGCGCCAAGCAGGGCGAGGAGCTAGAGGCCATGGTGCGGGACCTATGCAAGCCCAAGGAGTTTGAGCGCTACGTGATGTTCATTGGGGACCTGGAGAAAGTGGTGAGCCTCTTGCTCTGCTTGTCCAGCCGCCTCGCCCGAGTTCAGAATGCCATGAGCAGGATCGACGGCAACACAGATGCCGAGGAGAAGGTGAGTGACAACAAAAGTGTTGAATATTTTTGGTTCACTTCTTTCCAGGTGCAGCTATGCTCAGCTCATTAAACAAGCTGACAGCTTGTTTAGCTCATTAGTTGTACATTATCCCAACCAGCCATTGCCCAGGCAATGTTTACATCCCAGGATAGGCTGTGCCCCCATGGCTGAAGCAGAGCAGAGCAGGTTTCTGGTGAGGACCAGGGTTCAGTGCTGGAGCACAGGAGTGCAGAGTGAGCTCTGCACCTGGGTGCTGGGGCAACAGCAAAACCTTGAGAGGCTCCAAGCCAGAGGGATGGCTTTTGGACCCTTGGGCTTCTCCTTGGGGAGTGGCTCCAAACCTGTGCTTCACAGGGCTTTTTGTGGGTTTATTTCTCCACTGGTAATTTCATTGCAGTAATTACTGCCTCTGAAATCATATTTCACTAAATGCATTTGTCCCAGCGAGCAGGAAGATGTGGTCATAACTTGAGATAAAACTCAACTAGCCAGCTTTGCTGGAGAATGAGGAATTGTCTCATGTCACCAGGAAATAATTTCAACTCTTGGAAGAAGAAAAGCCAAATTTATCCCAGGAATTATGCTTCCCTGCTGTCCTTATTGCTCTTAGATATGTTTTTGTCAACACAATACTTGTTGCTATCTCTCATTTGGAAGTTGGAAAAGCACAGAGATAGACAAACTGGGATTTTCTGGAGCTGTGCTGCTGCTGACCTGTATCTCTGGAGGTTCATCATAGTTCACACACAGAACTGCACTAAAAAGGTCCTTCCATGCAGTGTGTCATGGAGAGCCAGGATTCACCTTTTCCAAAATGTCAGTTGTGTTAGTGTGAATAATTTTAAACAGTATTTCATGCTCACTTTCACTGTATGGTAGGCAGGGAGGGTGTTCTTCCTCTAGTATTACATTTATACTCTTCATAGGAAACACATTTAAATAATTTATTCAAATATTTTAATAACATTCCTAATAAGGACTTGGTTAAGTGCCAACATGGTTAAAAATAACATTCCTAATAAGGACTTGGTTAAGTGCCAACACGGTTAACAACCATCTCCTGCTACAGACTCAGGGCTGCATTTGCCCTCATGTCAGCAAA
Organism: Mystacornis crossleyi; assembly: GCA_013400655.1. Taxonomy (NCBI): domain Eukaryota; kingdom Metazoa; phylum Chordata; class Aves; order Passeriformes; family Timaliidae; genus Mystacornis; species Mystacornis crossleyi. The sequence goes on along the minus strand of VYZQ01011773.1, from coordinate 12,851 downwards.
ACCAGCAGTCTCAATCTTTGACTCCATTTTTAGGGTGTCAGTAGTGACCATTGCTCTGCGCTATATTTATGGACACTGTCCTGAAACAGGACATTTTTCAGCAGTGTAATCGCTATGAAAATTATTACAGCTGAATGAGCATTAGCTAAAGGTGAAAGGTACCAACATCCTGTAGAACAAGCAAGGCCCAACTCTTTAAAAGAAGCCTTTGATGAACAGTTACTGTCTACATCACAGTTATTTTATCACACAGACCTTTTAATAGAAGCCACTCTATCATTTTAATATGTCAGTGGCACTCTGGCCACATGTAACACACAAAACACAAAGATATGTGCCTTAAAGAGCTTTTAATTGAATGAAGATTGTTACAGGATACTTTAAAATTACCAGAAAGTTAAGTATATTGATATTTTTCATGAGGGAAGCATGGGAGAAGTGAACCTTGATGGCATTTACTGTGTCTTTATCTTACAAGCCACAAGAATGAGTAATTCAATAGAGAAAAAACTCAGGTGGAACACAAAGCTCACAAGAGGAAGTAATTAAATTAAATCGACTGTGGCTGCCACATAGTCTGCCAGGAATGATGGGTTCTCATGGTGTGCTGCTTTGTTTTTTGATTCCATTAGCAATCACTGAATGATCGGCACAAGCTCTTGTCTCGACAGCGAGAAGATGCAAAGGACCTGAAGGAGAATCTGGACCGGAGAGAACGTGTGGTCTCTGGAATCCTTGCCAAATACCTGACAGAGCAGCAGCTCCAGGACTATCAACACTTTGTTCAAGTCAAGACCGCCTTGCTGATTGAACAGAAGGACCTCGAAGAGCAGATTAAATTTTTTGAAGCACAGTTAGAAAATCTCGAGCAAAGCATCCCTGTCTAACACTCACCACCAGGCCAGACATTTTTACACGTTATTTGTCGCGTTTCCCTGGAAACCCACAGGCTCTCTTATCACAGGGCTCAGTTTGGTTGATTCTCCCAATCCTGCTTGTGCCACAGCATTGACAAGTGCTTAGATGTTCTGGGATGCTCTAGGCACACTCTGGACATGCCTTCCTCTTGGACAGGCCAAGTGACAGTGTCTCACAATGTGTAGCAAACTGCCTTGTGGAAGTGACTGATAGGTTTTGTTGTTATTAACTTGGCGTGTATTTCCCCTTCTTGTCCATCCATCTGTTTCCAGATCAACATAATATCAATAAAAGAACTGTACAAATATTTGCCTCTTGTGGGTGGACTGAGTGTTTGAAATGAAAAATTATGTGGATGCTCGGATTTGAATTGGTGATTGCAAAAGCCATAGGAAATGGACCATTTCAGTGAAACTCTTGCACTCATTTCTACTGTTTATATGTGTGACACAGTAAAAATACACTGTAATGAAAGAAAATAATTACTTCTTTTCTTGGCAGTTGCCATCCATGAGTCTTTTCTGGCTCTGTGTAATCCTGGTAGGCTGTTCAGAGGAGGTCAGAAAAAGGGTGGTCTTCATTGACATCAAAGAGCTAATCAGTGAGGTAGACAGTTTAAATGAACAGTTTTGGGAATCATAAACTCTGAGCTTATCCTGCACAATTATTTGCAAAGTCCTTGCTGTGCTTTTGAAGCATTTCTTTTTCAAGCAGCACCCTCAGGGGGTTGGTTTTAGGTAGTTTTCAATTGTCGGCATGCACAAAAAACCTGAACATAGGGGAAAAGCTCTACAGCAGACTGGGCCAGGTGGAAACACTGGAAGAGATTATTCCATTTCAATCAGACTTTATATAAATCCCTTGGCAAAAATCTTTTAAGCCAGTGTTTGCATCGAGTCAAACCAGTGATACTGCTGTATTTAAAATCTCAGTGTGTTTTGTTTGCAAGAATTCAGTGAGAACAATATGCAGCCTAAGCTACATACCTAGGCCATGAATAAGGCAGCCACTAATTAAACTCAGGTTTCTTCCATGGCCAAAATAGTTGTTCACTGTGCTGTGATGCTGGGCTTTACCAAGAAATGTTTTACTAGTGGTGTGTGTCCTGGCTACAGTTAGTATCACCACCACAGAGAGATGCTGTCCTGTTCCTGAGAATCTTCTTTGGAATTGCATGTCACTGAGCACAAGAACTCGGGGAGCACAGTGACCAAGCTGCCAAGCGTACTGTGGTTGCCTTGATACCTGGGGGAAAAGAGCCAGACACTGTAGATCCTGTGAGTAATCTGCACAGTGGTTCTCAGAAGGCCATAAATACAGGCTTTTAATGCATAAATCTGAAATCTACCTTTTGAAAATTGTATTTAAAATAACAGAAGCAATGTTAATGGAGCCAGTGGAGAATTTTAAAAAACATGAGCAATGTTAAATGAGCTGTTTGCATGATTTGAGAAGCCTGACTTGAAGGTGCGCTTTATTCTTATTATTCCCAGTTGAGGGAAAAACACCTAATTGGAAATAAATGTTTTGTAATTGAAGCTAATGCTTGCTTTTAAGGGGGGAAAATGGGTCTGCTCTGCTTAGCTTATCTTTTTAGGGTTTTGTGCCATGGGGAGGGTGATTGCTACCCCTTCCACAACTGGCATTCATACGTATGCTTCAAAGAGCAATACTTAAAAATAACTTCTACTTGTTTTCAAAAAAAAGAAAAAAAAATTCCTTGGTGCAGTGTTAGACTGTAAATTCCAGGCAAAGTGAAAAATGGACACAGTGATGGCACCAGAACTCTGCAGGCAAGCAAAGACCCGTTTTCAAAGCACCAGTAGGTCTGGATTGTCAGGTGGGTCTCAATTTTGATACTGGTCATTTGTTACCAATTTATTAGGAGGGTAATGGTGAATGCTCATGCTGAACCTTCGCCATGTGCAGCATTGCTGGCACACCAACATACTAAGACGTGGTAAGTGTCCCTTTATGCTCTGGTCAGCTGTGGCCTCTAAAATTACAGACTGAAGCCAAGAAATGGTTTAAGCACGTGGTTTTGAATCCCACTGCCTTTTGCTGAAAGTTTGGTAGTTAGAGCACTAATTCCATAGCAATCCCCATACCAACACGTGGCAGCTTTTTCCCAACTTCAAGTAATGCAGCGTAGAAGGCAAGATGGCCAGAAATGCAGAGCATCTTCATTTTACAACACTGTGATCCCACACTACTCCAGATGGTTTTTTCTGACCATCAAAAGACAAATATAAGACTTGAACTGTAAATAGCTGTAACGGTGGTCTTCTTGGGGAAGCAAATCCATGGGGATTATGAAAATAAAACCCTGTGAAGTCTTTGTTTATAATTACTGCTCATACCATTACTCACCAGCCTTCCATTTGTGACTTCTACAGCAATGACACTGAGTTACCTGTGCCCAGAGCACTGGGAAAGTTGAGACTTCTACACCTTGGCAATGACCCCATGCTGGGTGACTTATTAAAATGAAGTCAGGTGTGTATGAGTTGGGAAAATGCAAGGAGTGAAGAAGCTGCCTGGTACCTGACCCCCTGGGAGAGTAGGCAGGAAATCTCCGCTGCTGTACAGCCTTGGGAATCTCCAGTTGCAGTCTGCCAGCTTGATACTTTCACAGGTATAATGTAATGTGAGCCCAGCTCCATGGAGAATTGCAATAGGATCCCTGTGGGGAGCTGTCTCTATGAATTAATGACAGCTGCATCCAGGAGAGTGCAGAACAGCAGTGCTGAGGAGAAGGAAGAGGTGAAAGTGGCAAAATGCAAGCGCCCAGATTTCCCTGTGGGGTGCCGGCGGCGGGAGGCTGGCGGGGATTCCAGGAACGATCTCTGCATCTCGCTTGGCCACCCACAAACAAGTGGCATGGGGGGAGACTGCAATAGCTTCTGTTCTGCCAAGCAGAAGCAGGTGGGCCTGATTTCGGGATAAGAAGATGGCTTGTATTGCCCGAGGCAGAGCATGAGCCTGTGGTGCAGGTATGGGAGTGGTCAGTGGCAGCAGCAGCAGTGCATCCTGCCTGTCTGACAGCGTCCTGGCAGCAACTGAGAGATTTTAGACACGGTGATTCATTTAGAACTTCATTTAACACCCACTGCAATGTGTGGGAGTCACTGCTGGACCAGGAACTGCTGTTTCAGCCTCTTGGGAGCTAAACTGAAGGATTTTAATTATTTTGCTTTAAACCCCAGCCTCATTTTCTTCACTGGGGTGTTATGCTGGGGGACTTTTGCATGTGGAACTAATTAAGGAACAGAGGGTTGCAGAAGTTAATGCAAATGTACTCTGCAAAAAGATCTATTTGATGCTTGCAAGAGCTGCATTTAATAAGTGGAAGGATGTTCTCTCTGCTTTGAGAATTCATGGCAACCATCTGAATAAATTTTCAAAAATAAACACAGCAGCATTGCAAAACTAATCTTCTGTGCCTGGAGGGAGCCCACATAGACATTAAAGAATAATCAGCCTGTAGGAATCATGCAACCTCTGGGATTCACAAAAGACTCTCAAGAAGCAGCACTTGAATTTCACTGCTAAATGAAGAGAGGCATTAAAGGTTATCAGAGACTCTAAAATACCGCATGAGCCTTGAAGCTGAGTCATCTCATAGATAAATTCATAGAGAGAGAATTATGAGCTGCACTGCTAATTTTGATTTAAAGAATAAGAAACATTTCTAAAAATGTGCATAAAGAGACAGAGATCTTTCTAATGGGCTCAGCCCATGGCGGAAGAGCGACATCCCAAACTACCTCAAAGGGGAACACTTGTGAAACAATCTCTTCAGAGATCCCTGCCCTGTGACAGCTCCTGATGGCATGGCTGGTGCTTGCAGGACCCCCTTCTGGACTTCAGCTGCTCTCTGCTGAGTGCAGGATCAGTGTCACCCAACGCCACAGTGGCTGCTTGGAGAGCTCCGAGCTGGTGCGGTCTGGAGCTGATCCCAGCTTGGAGTGGAGCTGTGGTTCTTTGTTGCAAAGCGGAAAACTACCATGGGAGAGTGATGGAAGAAAATACAACTCAAAAATCATGGTGAGAAAGTCTGTCTGTACCGCTGCAGTTTGTTATTGTGACCATATTGCTGTGACCATCTGCCTCATGCAGGAGCCTGTATGTGAGGACACCGGGGCGGGCCTGGCACCCCAATACCATGACCTCACATGAAGGGCTTTGAAGAGGTGCTCCCCCGTGGGGGAGGTGGGCATAAGTGGATGCTTGGGGCACGGGTTTTCTCTCTCCCTGTTCCCTTGGTCATGTGTACCCAAAATCCTGTCCCCTATTGGTCACTTTGAATGTAGCCCGTGGGAGTTCTGTACTTAAGGGGGTGTCCACGGGACTCCAGGCAGTTGTTTTAGAGCTGTTCTAGGGGGCAGTCGCTGCCAGAGTCCCTGCCGGGCTCCGGCCACGTGCGGCAAGGCGGAATAAAATCTGAAAACATCTATCAAATATCATCTCCTTGATTCTTCCACGGGCCAAGGCTGTCTCCCAGGGAAAGGCTGCAGCCACCCCACTGCAACAGGGCTTATGCATTTGGGTATCGTGTTCCATTCAGTGAAAATGAAGATTATTTGGTTTGTGTCAGCTGTGACTCCACAGTACTTGCTGTGTTTCTCAGCTGGAGTCTCTTACCTTGTCTGGAGGGTCTCAAGGTGATGGGGATGGATGATTTTCCTCTTGGGAAATGGTGGTTTGGGTTTGGCTGGGAACTCATGCTTTTAGGTGAAGAAAAGGAGCAATGCTCTACCTGGGACAAACATAGAGCAGAAGTTCTACTAAAAAAGGGAAAGATGAACATTGCCAGCATAATTTTTATTGTGCACATCTCTATTTTCTCTTCACAGAACAGGAAGAAGATGTACTAAAGCTGTGCTAATATTAACAGTATGGATCTATTTTGCCTGGTTCAGGGTTACACATACAGTATAAAGGCTCAATGTGCTTAATGATTTGCTTTGTCTTATAAATTACTGAAATAAACCTCAAAAGTGCAATATTCCTCATTAGGATGCAGAGTTTTTGATCTGCGTTGTCCTGCGCTGTCCCTGCTCTCCCCCTGCAACAAATAAACACCACACTGTTTGTGCCTGTGCTACGTGCTGGCCAAGTCCCTATTAACAACCTCTTAATTTGGGGAGTCCCACAATAGTACAAACAACGGGAAAGGGCAAAAACTGCCATGTTGCCATTTTATTCAGATTAATATGCAAATCAGGAGGCAAATACATCCAAGGAATGTAGGTCATAGTGGAAACATGAAGAGAGGGAGCCAAGACATGAGCAATGGGGAATTAGGGGACTGTCGAGAAATGCTTCCTCTACCTCCAGCTAATGGTTGCAGCTCCCATTGGTCTTTTAGAGTTACTGTGACTCTTTCACTGGACTGTGGGTTTGTGATGAAGCTGAAATCTCATTAAGACTCCCATGCAGTGCAGGAGCGGCATTTCCTGGGTTTTCATAGTCCATGTTTCTGTGCAGCACTCACAAGGGAATGAAGACAGCCAAAAATCTCCGTGAGCCCGACCACAACCACACTGCCTCACGATTCTCAAACAGCCGCATCCGGGAGGACAAAGTCTGTCCCTTTGTGCAGAATTGTGGTTTGAGGTTTGTTTGCAGAGCTCTTCAGAGCAGGTTTTAGAGCTGATACTCCTCAGAACAAAACATGCCAAGGAATAGAAAAACCAAGTTATCCTTAGCAGGCAGACTGAGCCAGGGCCAAGCAAACATTAGCTGTGCTGATCTCTAGTGCTGCTGAACTAAAATGTGAGCTAGTTTTATTTGTGTAGGAGGTCCACTGAATGTGCATTCACAGGAATGACACTGGGGGGGGAATGACATTGCTCATGCTGCCTACAGGTTTACAAACATTATCTTGATTTCAATTTGCATATCAGCACTGTGTGCTTTAAAGAAGTGACCAAGGTGATTATCTCCATTTTATAACAGGAAAACTGAGATGTGGTGAGAGGGCAGGCTAGTAACCAAGGCAAATTACCACCGAGCTGCTGAGTCCTGCTCCTGTGCCTGATCTGTGCCTTCCATCTCCAGCCTTTCCCACCACTAAGCCCTCTCCAGGGGACAGGAGCAGAGCTGGGGGGGCTCAGGTTTTTTGGTTTTTACCTTTCCTGCTATTAACTTTGATGGTGCCTAAGGCAGCTCCCAGTTCTGGGCTGGGCCAGGGATTCAAAGGCTGCATGCCCAGCCCACGGCACACCTCCTGCCCTGGGTCAGTGTGCTTAGGGAGCCCAGTCCTCCTCTCAACTGTTCCTGTGAGAATATCCTGGCTAAACTTCACAGCTGTCATTCGTTCGGGTGAAAATCCTATTGTGTTCAGCCAGATTTGGGCTTGAAAATGAGAATTAAGGAGAATCAGTGAAGGTGAGGGTTTCATAAAACAGTCCTGCTTTAACCTCTTGCAGGAAAATGCTCTCATGATCACTCATTGCTCTACAGCATCCCTTCCCACAGTTTAAAGGGTGACACTGGAACCCAAAACTCAGCCAGGCTGACGGACTGGTTTTACTTCAAACTAGAGGCATTATATATATCTGTAAGATTACAGCAGTGCCTTCTCAATACCTCTCAGTATTTGTCTGCACCCAAAGCTGTACCAGCTGCACTGAACTGCATGTACCCATCCCAGCCTGCCTAAATACTATCTTTTCCTTCAATCAGCTCAGCAAGGAGGAATGAGCTGAGTCACTGCACAAACTTGCTGGCAGAGCCTGGCCAAGCCCACCCCACCCACAGCATCCGGCCTTGTGAGCTCTCCATCTTTGTGTCACCACCCTCCTGCCAAGCCTCCAGCACTCCCTGGGGAACGCTGGAAGAGGGCTCTTGCTGCTGGGCATTTTTCTATCACACCAGCTAATGGCTGCGATGCCTCTGAGGAAGGACTAGAGCAGAATTTCCTTGATGATACATGTTGCAATGAAGTCTTATCTCAGTTGTGACTTCTTTGACAGAACAATAGAGAAGCAATGAAACCTTCTCCCTACTTTCCGGGGTGGGGGGGAGTGAAATCACAACCACACTCTCCAGGTTAGTCAGGTGGGGTTTTTAAATGAAAAACACTCCATTCTTGAACACTGCCTCTGGCTCATGTAGGCTTGACTCTGAATGAGCGCTAAAGTTCAGCAATGTTTGAACAGGTACCAAGCCTACACCCATAACTATTGAACAAACTTCTCCATAAGGCCAAGCCAAGCTGGAGTGTTTGCAATTCCCACAGAAACAGAACGCTTTCACCAGGCAGTGTCAGTGCCTCAGAGGTAACATGAATACACACACACACGCTTCTGTGGTTTCAGGAAATTTAAAAAAAAAAAAAAAGTGTTTTATGTTAGTACCCTTGGAAAGACATTTTAAAACACAGCGTTTTTTTCCTGGAACTCTGCAGGCTGGCAGAGTGCAGCACAAATCAAGGCTTCAAAGGACCAAGCTGGTCAATGGTCACACCAACACCTAGAGAGCAAACTGGATTTTATTTTTTTTAAACCCTACTCCAGATATAGAAGTCATGAGGTGCTTGATCATTAACCTTTGCTTAACAACTTAATTAGTTCAATACAGAAGCACACCTGTGTAGAATAATCTAGTCTCTTCTGAGAACAGGTGCATCAGACCTGGCTGCAACCTCTGACTACACTCCCGAAGAATGTCACCAACTCCAGGAACTTCAGGAAGAGTGTTTTGAAGTAAAGAGGGCAGTGCCTCTATCTTCAGTCCTACAGCATTCCTTGTGAGTTTTTGGGACAAGTCAATTAGAACCAATTACAGCTACTAGGTTTAATGCAAGGCGGAAAAAAAGAAAACATTCCTAAAGTCACTGACTTGGAAGGAAAGGCAAAGCATGCAAACAAGTGTTTCAGTGCAGAAATCCAGAGTCAGTGCAGCACAGCTCTCACCTTCAGCATGTCTCAATGATACAGGTTTCTAATCAGTTTTAAAGAAAACATGCTGTTTTAGCAGACTTGCCCCAGAAGTCGGACAGCTTTTGTTCACAGCTCTGCCTCTCTGCATTAACTTGAACCAAGCAGTAATTAAAAAAATAATAATCTTACTGCAAATGTATTATTAAACCTGCAGTTAGCATGCTTTTTGAGCTACATGTAGTTCTATATATAGAACAATTATGTTTATCATATAAAAGAAGAAGAAGAGTTAGTTTTAGGTCAATGATTCATGCTGTTGAGATAAACACTGCTTCAAGAGGTCATGCAGAGGTTCTGTCATGAAACACTTAACATCACATAAAGCCCAATGTTTATAGATACTTATGGTAAATAGGTCAAAATGAAAGGCCAAGTTTTAAACAAAAAGAATCAGACATACAAGTCTAACTTTGCTTCCAGTTGGCTACTCAGAAACTCTGATGGATCCAATTCCCAGTTTTTCAGCTCAGTTTTTCACTATCAAGAAGGCTTTTATTCAGATTAAGTTGATTGAACTACAGTAAAGTTTAAATGTTCACAGTATCATCAAGACATGTGGGTAAGTACCATCTGGTCCAGAAGTCTTTCAGGAAGAGAGAAAAACTTAAATCACTAGCCAAGCTTTCAAAGTGAGGTAGACAAGTCATGGTGACTTGAGTGCTGAAGGTCAGGGTCTATCTTTTTAAGTAATTAATCATAAAATGCATCAGGCAACAATTGAGATTGTTATGTTAGTATTTCTGGTAGTGAGAAACTTTGTTTTGAAAAAGTATGCAGTTTTTAAAAATAGAAATATCCTCCTTCTGCTACCAAAATAATCAGAAACATCATAGAAAACTATGCATCTTTCCTCTGATAATTTAATCCTGTTAAATAACAAGCCTTGTTAAAGCAGCCAGCTACCAGCTTGCTGTTCACAGTGTAAAATATGCAATCCTTTACCTTGCTTGTGCTCTCCAGCCGAAGAACACAGATCAAGAAGGCTGTACCTCAGGCATTTTCACATGTCTAAACACACATAAGTTGTTTTAGTTTTTCAACCAGTAAGTATAAAGTCTGTGGTCACCAATACATCAGCACAATGGTACATACAGCATGGCAGCTCCCTTTCCACGGCCACCTGGAGCTGGGTTTCGTGCTGTGGGCTTTAGATGTAGACCCTATCACTGATTCAGTTAAACATCCAAGAAGACAGACGCAGAGAGTAAAATCCAAACTGCTTCTGCAAGAGAAAGCTGAGACACCAGCCATGCTATTAAACCATTTTGATCACAGTAAGGCAGAGGTTAGTGGCCAAAGAACAGTTCAGAAACGGGTCTGCGTTTCACGACTACCTCTTCCTCCTCCTCCGTTACCTCAGAGAGTGAGGAATATGAAGGGAAGCCCCCTCTGGTCTTTGGCTTTCTCCTCGGGCCTGTAGTGGCAGCTAAAAGCTTGTTTAAAGTCGAGGGCTTTCTTAAACCTTTGGTGAGATCGTAGAAAGCCATGTCATCAGATATGACCCCCAGGAAAGTGCTAGTGGAGCTCAAGATTGAAGCTGCAAGCTTTGTGGACTTCTTGATGGGCATGGAGTGCTCCATGTTTTGGGAAAGGCTGGGGTCCCCCAGCAAGCGCCTGATTGTAAGGGATGTTCCTTCCTTTAAGTACTGGTGTGGCTTCTTCCCGCTGTAGTCCCTCAGGTCAATCTTGGCGTGGTGGCTGTAGACGAGCATAGTGATGATCTTCTCCTGGCCGTGTATGGCAGCCAGGTGCAGTGCCGTGTAGCCACCATGCGACCTGGCATCCACATTGACACGGGACCCGCCTTTCTCGGCCGCTCGGATGATGTTGGTCACCATGTCGCAGTTGCCGCTCTTGGCGGCCCAGTGCAGGGCGGTGAAGCCGGAGATGAAGTCCCTGCGAGCCGCCAGGCTGGCGTCGCCCAGCAGCAGCCCGTGGAGCTGCTGTGTCCACTGCCCGTCGGCCGCCAGCACCAGCCACTGGTGCTCCGCTTGCTCCAGGGGCACCACCGTCTCCTCGCTGGCCCGATGGTTCTTGGGCCCCCTACGCAGCTCGGGAGAGTGGGACCCGGTCTCCTCGTCCAGTGGTAGGGGGGACAGAGGGGTGGCCGCCTCCTCGGGCGGCCCTGGGGCGGCAGAAGGCAGCACGCAGCGCACGGGCAGCATGCAGGGCTTGGGCGGCGGCTCTCGCCGGGCTCCCCCCGCGCCGCGGGGCAGGGGCACCCCACCGCCGCCGCCCTGGAATAGGCCCCGCAGCTCGGCCACGGCCCGCGGCCCGGGCGGCTCCTCGGGAGGCGTTCCGACGGGGTCGGAAACCGGGTCCGGGACGGAAATCGGGACAGGGGCGCCAGCATCACCCGCAGCCGGCGGGGCAGCCCGCAGCTGCCGCTTCAGCACCACGAACTTGACGCCGTCGATCACCTTCACCGTGGCCACGGCGTTCACCGCCGCCTTGAACCGCTCCCGCCGCGCCGCCCGCCCCTCTACCTCCCCGGCACCGGCCCCGCCGGCCTCCAGCAGCGGCCGGAAGGCGCTCACCAGCTCGGTGTTGCACACCCGCCCGCCGCGCTCCCTCAGGAAGTCCATCACTGTCTCCGTGCTGATGTCGAGCTTCGCCATCCCGCCGCCACAGGTGGTGGTGGTGGAGCCGCCCCCGCGCCCGCCACCTCCGCGCGGCGTAGGATGCCGGGGGTGGCCAGCGCTCGCGGGCGGTAGGCACTTGCTGCGGTCAGCTCGTCCCCCGCGCCCGTTCCCGCGGAGGTGCTCGCACCGCCCCGCCCTGCACAACGAGCGCAGCGGCCCCAGCCTCGGCCCCGGTCCCGCCCCGCCCGCGGGGCGGCGCTGCCGGGAGGGCCCGGCCCGGGCAGTGGGCGCGAGGGGAGGCGGCTGACACGGATCCGGGCTGACACGGATCGGGGCTCGATCCAGGAGTGGGTGAGGCCATGAGGGTATCGGAGACTCCTCGGCAGGACGGAACGCTTCATCCAGCTTCCTGAAACTATTTTTTTTTTTTGGTTTGGGTTTTTGTTTGCTTGTTTGTTTGGGGTTTTGGTTTTTTTTTTGTTTCAGTTGCAAATAATTGAAGCAGCATTGGGTCGAAATCACTGCAAAGTTTGGTCTCCATTCCTGGAAAAGCCTCAAGTGTTCTGCAGAACCTGCGATCCTGCTGGGCAAGAGGCTGATGCCTCAAAATTAGTCAGAAGATGGGTGGCTGTGTCAGTCTTTTGAAATACACTCACCTCTGTGTGATACTATATATTATTACATATATATAAAATCATATATTATTATCTGTGTCTTTTACCTATATTGCATCTACAGTGTAGATGTACATGTCTATGTAAACATGTAAATGAAATATTTACAGCATGGTTGCATCTGTTCATATCCACCAGGGGAAGAGAGAGCTTCTCTTTTTATAGAGAAGCTGTCTGTGCTGTCTTATCAATTACTTTTGCTTAAGCATTTAACATTACTGTTCTCTGCTCTACAAGAGAAAATAAATCTCAGACACATGCTTTTCCCCAGGCAAAGTAGGAGGACTGAGGACCTCTTGGAGGAGTGTTCAGCCTGCAAACTTGTTTTCTCCTCCTCTGAGTGCTGCAGTTAAGATCACTATATTGATGCCTGAACAGTTTGTCTAGGAGAAGAGCAAGAGAGACTGAGAAACAGAATGAACAGTCAGTGTGGTATGAAGACAGATAAAAGTAACTATGAGGATGGAGAAGAACAAGCAAGTAGATTTGGAGTTGTTTTCACTGTCTGAGAACTTAATAAAATGGAATATCCTTTTATGACCAAGTGACTTGCCTAGTGGATGAGGGGAAGTCTGTGGATGTAGTCGACCTGGACTTCAGCAGAGTCTTCAGTACTGTCTCCCACAGTATTTTCCTGGAGATTCTGGCAGCCCATGGCTTGGAGCCCACTCTTCTCTAAAGGGTTAAAAACTGCCTGGATCACTCGGCCCAGAGAATGGTGGTGAATG
>VYZQ01011769.1:25752-42519 GCA_013400655.1 Mystacornis crossleyi | reverse complement strand
AGGTTGTCTTGATCAAAAAGTACAAAAGGAAATGGTTGCTGGTGCCATATGTTTATTACATTTATAAGGTTCAACTTAGCATAAGTTAAGACTCAGTTTCTTATTAAGAATATCCTGATGGATTTTATTAAATACGTCATTTTTAGGTTTAGGAATGGTATTCTCCAATTTAGTAAATCCAAAATCCCACTAAAATCATGCCACCGCTTGCTCCCTCTCCACCTTCAACTGAAAGCACAAAAGGCAAAGATCAGGGGTTGAGATAAGAACAATTTACTGGAAATAACAATGAGATAAGAAAACAAACAGTAACAGCTACAATATTAATAATAAGAGGTATAAGACAAAGAAATTGTATACACAGAAAGTCTGTGAAAATGGCTCTTCCCCACCACGTTTTCTGCCCACCAGAAGGAACTCCCTTCTCCTCTGAAGGGAGAGCCCCTCACTCCCACACCTGGCAATGACTTGTGGTGGTACAGAATAACCTCCAGTCCAGTGGCCACTGGACTCATTTGGTACTAGCACATTATTTCTATGTATCTGGATGTTTTCTCTCAGAATATGAGACTGCTGGTTTTGATCTCTTATTTGTTCTTTGTTCTACCTTGAGTCCTCTGAAGGACCTGGTCTCATAGCTGTATCTTCCATGCTTTGCTCTTCTGTGTCATGAACTGGTTTATTCATACCCTAGATATCAGGAAGGGGATTCTTCAGGGATTTGATCATATTCCCTTTCCAAAATAATATCTAGGAATCCCAGGCAATCATGCTTCCTCATCTGAGAAGGGTAAATGCAAATATGCTTAGATCACCTTTGTTTAAATATTCTGCATGAATCTGGGCAATATTAGAATTGGTAATTTTATCCTTCATAGAAAGGAAGAGACAGCCAGACATGGAACATGTTCATGTGCTAGTAACTACGTTCATTTTCATGAATATATGCGTGTGAAACATAATTATATTTATGCAAACATGCTTTCTGATTCATAAATTAAATATTGCTGTCATCTTTCAGACCACATATATTCACTGGTAACTTTACTAGCTTGTTACCTGTCAGATTTCATTGCAAACTACAAAGATGGCTTGTATGACTGAGGTGACACACTGAACACAGTGGGTCCCAAACTCACACTGAAATTCAAAAGATCCAAAATTAATCAATGCTGAAATTTATAAAAAGGGCAGAAGCTGTGACCACTTAAAGTAAGTGTCATGTCACTGTGATATGAGTTTGAAGTCCTCTACCGACAGGAATACTGACAGTGCTCAAGATGTATTCATTCCCCCGTCTCTTCACAGAGCAACCATAATACACATCAGTCACTTCTTCCAAAATGTTCAGGCTGGGCAGACACTGAAAACACTTTTATTGGCGCTATTCAGCTTCATCACCAACCCTTTTTTTTTTTTTTTTGTGGTGTGTGTTCGGGAGCCTGACACTTAAAAAGGACATAAGCAATTATTTTCAACTTGCAATAGCTTCTGCAGGAACATTTGTTTGGGTGATGTTAGTCACAATTTGCTATTAGATGTAGCATTTAGCACAATTGAATGAAAGACATCTAATGCGGGCAATTATATATTCTTTTCTGCTAGTAAACTGGTCAGACTTGGTGGTGACAGTGAAGAGTGAGACCCTAGAATGGATAGAAAAATGTCAAATTGTACATAATTTTACAATTTCTGTTATCCCACGTGGCAATCTTAAATATATAACATGGAAATAAAAAATATATTAACTTTGTTTAGGAAATTGAACATTTCTGCTTTTTAAATTAGAAAACACATACGCTAAACAAAAATACCAGACTGACCAAAGTCGTCAGAAGTGTACTTTTAATGAAAATTTGATTGTGAAGCTTCCTTAGTTGTATATATGAGAATCTCATTTATTTTAACTAATTAGCATTACTAATTAAACTGGGACTAAAATAACAAAACAGACATACAAACTCAAACCCACTGACAAAATAGGTTGTCGCTTTGAAATGAAATGCATCCAAGTTTTCTTTTGATTCTTTATTTCTTCCTTTGGACTGCAGGTTTTTTTCATTTCTAGCTTGCAAAAGTTCCTTAGATTTTGCCTGCCAGTAAGCATTTTATTTTATTTTAGTAGTGCTCAGTAATTCACTTGATAGCTAAACTACAGAATTGTGAAAAGCAAAATAGATATAAAAAATCAGCTCCAGTTCCTCCCTGTGATAGTTTCCAAGACAACTAGACAAGATGGGAAAGCTGAATACAGTTTTAAATGCTTTAGATGTGCCAAACTGCAGAAAGAATTGAATTATTTGTTCACAGTGAAAGGAATGGAATATAACGGAAACAATACTTAATCTCCAGAATCACCAGTGTTTCCAAGAAAGTTAAAGCAGTAAAATTATTCCACTCTGATGGAATAATTGATCAGCTCAAGCCATAAGAACATTGCTTTCCATGAGGGCACTAGTTTTGGAACAAGCTCCTTCTTCCAGCATAATTAAAAAATACCTGGTAGTGTGCTTAACCTAAACTGAAAATAAGAAAGAAGACTTTCAACTTTATATCACATGAATTTATCCATTTAACTTCAGAAATAAACTGAATATTAATGGAAGGTCTCAGGACACACAAATTGAAAGTAAAGAAGGCAAAATATTCATTTTATTATGGAAATATAAAAACATGTTTAGATATAATTGAAATCTAAATATTGATGTAATAAGAACATTTTAAAACTACAATTTATTTCCTGTGTGTAATTTCAGTTACTGATCTGCAGCACAGAAAGAGTAGCCCATCCATACAAAAATGCTCTGTAATAACTAATGAATCTAGTTTTTGAACAGCTTTCAAAGTTTAATTTTATTTTTTTCAATGTCACACTACAGTGATAAAAAAGTTTTTGTCTGCTTGTATATTTTCTTATCTATATAAACCTGTTGAGGGGTTTGAATTTGCTTTATATGCAGAAATACTCAGAGAGCATGCATCACTTCTTTTCTTTCTGGATGAGTTTCAAACCTAGACTTTTCTTATTAGGAACCTGGGTGGAACAGATGTATGACTGTAGGTTTTTTGGCTTTGATAAAATCCTGTATGTCACCAAAGTTTTCTTCCAGAAAATGTTTCAAATAGTTTTAATCATGTATTACACTTCGCTTCCTGTAGAAGGAAGATTTAAATGTAAAATGCATTTTTATTTTTTTCTGTGGGGTAATTTAAGTGACCTGAAAATGTCAGCACAACAATATGATATCACCGGTAGGTAACAAGTGTAACAAGTGTTAGCAGGTGCCAAAAATCTATTCTAATCAGAAGCAAGTAGGTATCTCTTGCATTTGGGAAAGTGCCCATTTTTTATTTAAATATTCTTAGCTTTTGAAATATGACCTTAAAAGCCTCCAAAGCAAAGTCTGAAGCAAAACAACCAGCCTCACAAACCATCTTCAAAAATTTTGGAGAGCAGTCAAGTATTCTTGAGTATAATTTTATTTACTTTTCAGTTGGAATGAACTGATAAGATTCAGCAGAAAAAGGTATATCTTTTAAACTTTTTTTTTTTTAAGGAGTAAATATTGATCTACTTTCCTTGGTGTAGACTTGGAAATCATAAGAGATAAACTGCAGTGGCTGAAACTTTATAAACTATTAATTGTACTCTAGTAATCTAACCAGTCATACCATAATTTGCCTAAATCTGTTACCTAAATCCCTGTGTGGATAGGAAACAAGTAAGAAGGCATCTTCCAATTTCATGTTTTTTATTCCATGTTATTTAAAATCCACCCCAGATTGGCACAAACCCAGCAATTAAGGTAAAAGGAGGGTGTGAACTACGTGAAAGATGGTAGAAAATTTAAATCTGTTTGTTCTTGGTCCATTGTGTATGTGTCGTTTCCTCTATGCTTTGTTTAAGAAGGTGTGGCTGGGCGGTAGGAAGAAGGGCTGCCAGGTTGCGTGTTCCTGCTGTGGGTGGGCAGGCAGAGTCTCTTGGAGACAGGGAAAAAATACTCTGAGAACAAGTGAGTATGCTCAGCTAGCAAGAATTTCTGCAGTGAAGACAAAAACATAAGAGACCTGACGAGGATGGATTCTCTAATGCGAGAGAAGTCTTCAAAAAGGAGGTGCAACAAATATCAAAAGTAATTAAAAGATTAACTGCAAAAGGGACAAAGACACAGCAGTTGTAGAGGGAGGGGAAGAAAGAAGGAAGGAAGATGGGGGTGAATCCTTTCAAGTCTTCAATCTTGTCCCACTCAGATCTTTTTTTTTTTTTTTCTATTTATGTGATGTAGCTTAATTTGTGTGTTTTCTACAGAAAAACAGTCATACAGGTAAGAAACCTTTTGACTGGTCACATCATGGAAGCTGAGGGGAAAAGAGAATTTCATCTCAAAGCAATGGCTGGCTCTGGAGCTAACACAGATGCTTTGTTGGTAGGCCATGTACTGTATGATTAGACCCTCATATTGTGCTTATCTACAAAAATCAACAGCAACAGGTCAAGCAAGGCCTAAAATTCAAGCTCACATCCTAAAAGGACATCTAATCTCGTCTTGATTTGCAGCTTTCAGAAAGCATCAATAAAGTTCTGGAAAGTAGAGAGCAAATAATGCAGTCTGAAGGACAAATATGAAAGTTTATGTAAAGTTACCTGAAGTGATCCCTGCTGGGTTTTTCTCTGCTTCCCAGTGGTCTCACTGGCTCTGTGAATGCTTTATCCACCTTGGAATGAGGCATAAGTGTTCTGAGAAAAATATTATTCTTTACCTGGTCAGTTTGAGGGCATTTCAGAGAATCTCACTGTGAAAGCATTTACATGGCAGTAAGACATTTTTCTCCTGGAATAAGCCTGTAAAAAAACCTCAGAAATTGTGGTAAGTCTGAAATATGTAATTTATTCTTGTCTTGATGTTTTCACCCTTTAATGCCAAAGACTCAACAAGGAAATAGGTTGCCAACATGCAAAATATATTTCATGGAGATACAGGAGGCTAATTGATGCTCTAAAGCATTGAAAATGTAGCTAATAAACACTTTCTGCTATATAAGCATATTTAGGAACTACATTATTAAAGAGTTACAAATCTGGTTATGCGCCACTGAATCTAATTCTTTGCTTCCTGTTCAGTATTGTATTATTTATCTGATGAATAGTTCAAAGGGACAAACTGTTCATTTTAATTTCCATTCATCAAAAGATGAATGAGGTTAGAAAAACTGTTAGTTTTTAAATTGTTTACTCAAATATTGCATTACTGAAATACAATTAATAAAGAGATAGTATGAGTTCTACTATTACCTTTTATTATTAACCTGTTTTCATTTGTTCAGATTTCTCCTATTGATATCTTATGAAAGAACTGTGTTAATGAACAGTTTACTACAAAAACTTTATCTGTGTCATCAGTTCAAACTGCATTTATTGCTACTATTTTTTCACTGAATTTAAAAATGAATGTAGGTACGTACATCTCAGGTATTTTCATGCTTTGCTAAATCCAGGTGTAGTCTGATCCCGGAAAATTGCCGTACATGTATCAATATCCATATCATAAGGATTAATCAGCAAAGCTTAAATAACTGGAGAATAATATCTGAGAAATTAAAGTAATATGAAAGAGATCAGCCAGAGATGAAAAACCATAGCTAAACCATTAGTAATCCTCTAATTCAGGGAATGTTCTGAGAAAGATGAGTCAAGGGCTTTAAAATTAAGGCAAATAAGGCTTAGCTTTTAAAACAACTATTTCTTCATCAGTGTTAAGTACTGTTATCACGCCATAGCATGAAAGAGTGTGGAAAAACATACCAGAGAACACCTAGAAATCTTGAGAAAAATCTATTGATTCTGAATTTTAAATTCCACAAAAATATGCAAATGAGAATGTACTTTATTTCATTCCAACATACCAAGCATCTGTTACTGGTACTTGAAGAAATGACTTATCAAATCAATTTTAACTGAGAGAACATTTGACATTTCTGATTGTCAGTGAGTCCAAAAGCTTTCAAAGTCATAGTCATGACCCTGAGAGTAACTCAGTCGGTTAGAGCTAATGATGCCAAGGTTGTGGGTCTGGTCCCTGTATAGGCTATTCACTAAAGTGCTGGACTTGGTGATCCTTGTGGGTCCGTTCTAACTCAGAATATTCTGTGATTCTGTGGTGGGTTTTTTTCCATCCTTGCTTTTGTCCTGTGAAGAGAATAGCTTTAGAAAATAACTTCTCTGTTTCTGTCAGTTTTTCTTTACAAAGTTCTAGATGCACACCAAGCCAGATGTATGTTTGCTTAAACTTTGATTGTTCCGGTTCTGAAGATATAATTCTTCTCTACTGTTGGATAATACTTTTTGGAAAGTAATGTAATACAGACTGATTATAAAAAATAAAATTTTTCAGCAAGATGGTAAAAAAAATGAGAAAAAATATCATTAATTATGTCTGTGGTTGTCAATCTGACAGTTTCTTGGAGAAGAAAACAGTATTTGAATATTATAACTACACATCTACAAGCCAGTTCACATGCTTTTCATCTTCCATTTGAAGGTCTTTATTTTGGGTTTGCGTGTTTGAACTGTTCATAATTTGGGAAGGCAGCTGTATGATAGCATGGCTCATTTCTCAGTGTTGTGATTTGACTCTGGCCCAACGCCAGGCACCCATGAGAGTCGCTTACTGACCCTCCCCTACCACAGCTGGGCAAAAGGAGGGAAAAGAGGAAAAAAGGGTTAATGGAGGCTTCATAGGTGAGATAAGGAGAGTGGGAGAAATATTTCAAGGGCAAAACAGGCTCAGCCTTGGTTGCTAAGCGAAATGTATTACTAACAGAATCAGAAGAGGGTAATGAGAAGCAAAATAAGCCCTTAAAACACCTTCCCCCACCAGGCCCTCCCTCCTTTTCACCGACAGCACAGAGAGGCCGGGCAGGGGGTTTTGGGCAGTCCATCACCAGGATTTTCTTCTGCTGCTCCAGGAGCAGAGTCCTTCCCTGCGAGGCCGTGGCGTCCCTCCCACAGGAGACAGTTCTCCGGGAACTTCCCGGTGTGGGTCCCCTCTCACGAGCGGCAGCCGAACCGCGCCTGCTGCAGCGTTGAGTCCCTGCCACGGGCACACAGCCCTCCCAAAACTGCTCTGGCGTGAGTCTCTCCCCACGGGCTGCAGCCCTCCAAGGACAGGCTGCTCCAGCCTGGGAGCAGGGCCCTCTCTCTCCACCGGGTCTCCCACAGCCTCCTCCAGGCACTGCCCCACGGGCTGCGGGTGGATCTCTGCATTCCCCGTGGGCCCATGGGCTGCAGGGGCACAACTGCTTCACCACGGTCTTCACCACGGCCTGCAGAGGAACTTTGGCTACGGCGCCTGGAGCACCTCCTCTCCCTCCTTCTCCGCTGACCTTGTTGTCGCCGTGTTGTTTTCCCTCACATATTCTCACCTCCTTCTCTTCTCTGACTAGAAGCAAACCCCCCTGACTTTGTTTTGATTTTCTTCTTAAATATATCATCACAGAGGCATTACCAGCCTCTCTCACTGGCCCAGTTCTGGCCAGCAGCATGTCCATCTTCAGAGCCATCAGCCATTGGCTCTGCCGGACACGGTGGGAAGCTTCCAGAAGCTTCTCACAAGACCCATCTTTGCGGCCCTTCTGCTACCCAAAACCAGGCCGTGCCAAACCAGTACACTCAGTTACATGGATTTACCTGGCAGTTTACTGTGGCTAGACATTCAAGTGCTGGTACACAAGGGCAGAGGGAAATATGGAGGTATTGTTTAAGAGTTGCAAGTGGCTATGTAGAGCCTTGAGACCTAACTGGGGAAAGTGGAGTTCCTGAGATGAACCTGCAATGCAGAAAACTCATGACAATCCTGTCTCTCGTACATCAGCTTTCTGTAGTAACATCCCAGCTACTCTGGAGAAGAAATTGCTTCACCATGTATTTTCAGTGCATCTTTTGATCCATTTTTTTGACAAATAAAAGACTATTTATGAAATCTTCAGACAAAGTATGCATGTATTTGTTATCCTCCAAAACATAACCAAAGCAGAATCCTAGAAGCTCTGTGCAATTTCAAAGTATTGGATCCTCAGTGTGAATTAGAAATGTCTTACTAAAAAAAAAAAAAAAAAAAAAAAAATTCTGAATGTTTGCTGATTTGTCTGTAGATATCTGAGATACTAAGTTTCATTACAGATTATTTTAATAAAAATAATCCATAGGTAATGTCACCATTTTAAAATGAAAAATAGAGAAATTTTTAAATGCACCTTCAATTTAAATAATATTCTTATATATTACAGTGATATAGTTCCATATAAATATTCTCCGATACATGATATCAAAACATTATCAAAACCCCTACAAATAATTAACAGATTCCTTTTACCCTTTGAGCAATGCTCATATCAGGTTTCTCTTCAGCTAGGCTATATTAAAAACTGTCTGCCTGAGCAGTTCTTAAACTGCTGCAGAGATGGATCTGTAACATTATATGATATCAACTACATTATCATAAAGAAGCAGTAAGAAGTAAATAGATAGAATGATGGTCTATCATGTGAAGCACACAATCAGCTTAGAAAGGACTTGAAGAAACCAATACTCATCTGGGTCATTCTTTTCCAAGTGCTGGATTTTTCACGGAAATGAATTTCCAGGTTCTAAATCGCTCAAATGAAAGTGCTTTATCCTCTCCAACTGGGACTTCTAGTTATTTCCTCACCATTCATTTGTTGTGATGCCCAGGCTAAATTTCCTTTTTCTTAGTTTCATACCATTATTCTCAGTTATTCTGACAGTTTATAACAGAGAACTTTATGAAACAGTTCCAAGATTTGTTTAAAAGAAAGAATAAACTTTTTTATATGCCTGGGCTAAAAGGGCCAATCTACAGAACTTCACACTATTGCCATACAGAAGACCTCTGAAATTCTCTTCTTAAATACATTAAATTGCTTTATAATAAGGTATCTGCCTGCAGCCTCATACACACCTATGCGTATGTTTACACACCTCTGTATAATTATAAAAGTCTAAGTATCCTTACTACCTCATAATTTTAAGTCAAGTATAACTGTTCAAAGAACTTATGAAACGGCATGTCTATATATAGAAAAGAATTAACCAAAGTAATTATATTTTTCTTTGCAATGGAACAAACAATATGAAATCCTAGCCCTCCCTTGTTCATATCTAAGCTCATTTGGTGAAAATGGATGTGAATGTTATTTACTGTCTCTTTGTGATGCTTAAGCAGTATATACAGAAGTCAGGGAGAATAATAAAGAATATGCCAGAAAGATCACGGGCACAGAAAAACATGGACAGTTATTGAATGTTTGCTCAGTTCAGAGGATACTCGGGACTGTTTTGTCACGCTGTGGCTAGAAAGAAAGACAAAGCCAGTTTACTGCTGTTATTTGATGCCTGGTCTTAAAAAAACATGGAATGTGACTCGCAGTTCCTTGGGCCCAATGTGCTTTATTTTTCCTTTTAAGTGTCTGTTTACTATAACAAGTTCTTGATATTTATGCTATGCAGAGTGATTTATTTCTCTTGCACTCTTTCCTGTTGTACATATGATTTCAGTTTGGGTGGAATTCTTTGGTGGAATTCCAAACTTTATATTAGCTAAGCCAAACTTCACATTAATTTGCAAAAATCTGAAGTTTGTTGCATGAAAACACATTTAATCAATTATACAGTTCTATGTTGTTAAGACAATACAGTATACTTGTATAACTAAACTTTGGACATTAAAAGTATTACATATTTGAAGAGGGAATTTTGATATTAAAGTTGTTAGAATATATTTTGAATCCAAGAGAGCTAAATGTACTTTGTGAGTGACATACATACTGTTTGAAAAGAGGCAGGGCAGGCTAAAGTATTTTATATAATTGCCTTTTATTTTTGTGGTAGTCCTCTAAGACGAATACAGTCATACTTTCTCAAAACTATGTTGAAGTTAATAAACAACAAATAATAAAAGAGATTTCTTATTTGGAATGAAACAAAAACTAAAGTTTGCAAGGAATTAATCTCTAAAACAATGAATTAATTAAGAGGATGTGTCAACATGATACCTGCTTAACTATAAATTTCAGCATTAATTTGTAATTTTGTAGAGGCTTACCTCTCAGTCTCCACTGTGTCTAGATTCCTTTTAAATTGCCATCAAGAGGGACACAAAGATGATATTACTCCCTGCTAGCTTCTCTCTTTTAATATAGTGCACTATCTTACAAAGCATTTAAGCTTCTGCACAAAGGTGCATAACCTTGAACAATATTTAAAAGCTATGAAAAATCAGATTATAATATAGGTATAAACATGCTAATGCCTGCACATCCAAACTTCCACTCCTTGAATAAAGCTGAAGAAAAATTTAAAAAGCAGCAAGTGTTTAGAAGAACTCAACAATACAAAACCACGAACAAAGTCCACAAACACAGCTTCCCAGCCCCTTCCTCCCTCCACACCCAAAAAACCCCCAACAAATAGCAGCCATCTCTAGTTTTCCCCTGGTGGGCTTGTAATTTAGGGACAGAAAATGTTGACTGCTCATCTTGTGTAATCTTCAGTGTGTTAGAATCAATATAACTTGCAGAATTCTTTACTGAAAAATAGTTCAGATCAGCTGTTGGTGTCTCCGGAGCATTCAGTTGATCAGGCTGCTTCTGTCTTGATACACCTTTCTTCTAGATTAACCGTTCAGGTCCTGGACTCAAGAATGGGTCAGTTTGATCTTTCATCGGAAGAAAAATTTGCAAATTCTGTTAACTGCTTTTGCTCCTATTTGTTGCAGAATACTTCTTCTCATTACAAGAATGGCAAAAATTACCATAAAAGGTAGAGTTTTGCCATCACCCATCTTTAATACATCAGCTGTGTTAGATGATTCTACATTTCTCAGGCCTTTTTTGATCAGAGGCAGGATTATTTCTTATAATGTCAGAATTCCTGTAAGAACACAGCTCTTTTAGGGCACAAAAAGTTTTAAAGAGCAAGCTATTTTCACTTCAGTTGAGCAAAAAACTCTTTTGCCCTCAGCAGCAAAGGTGAATCATCAAGCTATCTATTAGATGTTAATCTATATGCCTCTACAGGTAAAGTAAATTAAAACTAATGCATGCCACAACTCACTTCAAGGTCTCTTTTCACTTACGAATTTGCATTAAACAATGGGCGAGGGCTGAAACAAAAGCAGGTTGATTAAATTCCACCCCAACAGTGGTGGTTTGCTCAGTGTAGGGAAGTGTGGGACTGTGATGGCTAACAGAGAAGGGACAGCTGTGTCTGTTCTGGAGCTACAGTACACTTCAATCCACAGACCTCTGGTGGCTCTCACAACACACAAGTTAGGCACTGAGACTTTTTCTTCTTCTGCCCCTTCTTTAGGCAAGACAAATATTTCTACATTATGCTGTTTCTGCTGCAATGGTGTCAGAAGGTCAGAGCCCTAGAAATGGCCCATGTAGCCAGAGATGAGGACAGCAGGTTAAGATAGTCATAGAATCAATTTAGTATGTCAACTTATATGAGCAAGAGAGAAGAGCATTCAAAAATATTAACAGAACAAGTATATTATGACGTGGATGTGCCTGTACATGGCCACACACTTATATTTTAGTGGCCGATTGACTTAATGTGCTTTTATGTTGAACATAAGCTTAATAGCCAGTAAGACAAAGGGATTTAGTATTGTTCCGAATGAATCTTTAATTTTATAACCACAGAACTCAAGGCTGGAAGGGATTTCTGAATGTGATATGGTCCCATAGCAATTAGACCAGGTCATTCTGGGCATTGTCTAGTTTAACCCTATTAACATTACTATCTCAGCAGACGTGGAGAAAAAGTCTAATAAACTTTATACAATCATCTGTTTAAAGGATTCTTTCTGCTTATAAATTACCCTTGCCTTAGAAGCAGAGTCTGCTAACAGCAAGTGGGTGTACTAAAATACAACCAAACTAATGTTACTGCTTCTGATGTTGGTATTTATGTAGGTGCAATGCAGATGGTGTAGGCAATGGGATTGTTTTTCAGCTACCTTCACATTGCATACTAAGATTTTTATCCTGCTAAAAATATTTGTTTACTTAAAATGTACCGGATTCAAAATTCACAGGAAGTGATTCTACTGCTTTAAATATACTCTTTTAGTGACATTTTAGATAGCCCAGGCTTGGGTATCTAAACCCAGATACAGCGTTATTCTCCCTATCTTCTGCTACAGGTCATATTCTGCTCTGGACTTCTGAAATATCCTACAGTCTCTAGGATAGCCCTGAGTATTTCTGCACAGGAAGCTGAACGCTTCCATTCTTTTCAAGGCTTAACCCCCAGCAGGCAGTCAATCCCCACACAACTGTTCACTCACTCCCCACAAGTGGAATGGGAGAAACAATTGGAAGGGTAAAAGTATGAAAACATCTTGTTTGAGATAAAAGCAGGTTAATATAGAAAGTAAAAACTGTGTGCAGAAGCAAAAAAAAAGGAATTAATTTACTGTTTCCCATGGTCATCTCTGAGAAAGCAGGGTTCCATCACACATAACCATTATTTGGAAAGGCAAACACCACTGACCCTATGTCCCCTCCGTACTTCCCCCAGCTTTTGTTTTTGAGC
This sequence comes from Mystacornis crossleyi, assembly GCA_013400655.1. Classification (NCBI taxonomy): domain Eukaryota; kingdom Metazoa; phylum Chordata; class Aves; order Passeriformes; family Timaliidae; genus Mystacornis; species Mystacornis crossleyi. The sequence goes on along the minus strand of VYZQ01011769.1, from coordinate 29,900 downwards.
ACAACATCTTATGGTATAGAACATCCCTTTGGTCAGCTGGGGTCAGCTATCCTGGCTGTGTCCTCTTCCAGCTCCTTGTGCACCCCCAGCCCCTTTGCTGGTGGGGTGATCTGAGGGGCAGGAAAGGCCTTGACACTGTGACAGCACTGCTCAGCGATAGCTAAAACATCCCTGTGACATCATCACTGTTTTGGTCACAAATCCAAAACAAGCACCATGCAAGCTACTATGAAGAAAATTAACTCTGTCTCAGTCCAACCCAGCACACTTAGTAAAAGTTATTATGTATGGCTGAGTAGCCAACTCATATATAATTTACAACAGAGTTAACAGATTCAGAATGGGGTTCTCGAGAGTCAACAGAGCAGAGTTGTCCTAAATACTACTCTTCCCTCTTTTAATTGATGTTCTGTATGTAGTGGAATCCTCCTGGGTTGCCAGAAGTGCATAGGACACTCAATATTCTTTCCAAGGAGGTAAAACTGATACCAAAATTCTTACACAGATACATATTTTCTGTATGAATTTTCAAAATTGTGTGGCTTTCTTTTTGTGCCATGCCTTGTGCTCTCAGAGAAAAGGGCAAGCACCATCTTTGCTGCATGTATTTAGTGAAATCTGCAAGATCCAAATGTTTTCATTATTTTTTTTTCCTATATGGAAAGCATTAGTTCAATTGGAAAAGTTTTTATATGAGATTTTTTTCTTATCAATCACACAATAGGTGGAGTTTTATTTGTTGGGCTTGGCTTCATTTATTTTATTGCTTGAAATCTGAGCTGCCGTAAACAGATTATTACCTAAGAAACCTCAGCCTTCATTTATAATCAAAAAAGATTCTAGCCTTCCAGACTGAATATTAAGTGCAAGATAAGCATTCCCAGTGAGGCACGAAACCAAACAAACTCACTAACCTCATGTGCTCTGTTCCAAATCTCATCTTTTGGGTGGGGTGGGCACAAGGTGTGGTACTAAAATAACTTGAGTGCCTGTGGCTGACAATACTGAATTGAAACCTCACAAGAAGAGTTTACCCACATCATGCATTAAAACTTATTTGTGAACAAAAAATATTTTATATTAGCATATATACTTTATGGTAATTATCCCTACTAAGCTGCAGCATGCTCTTGAAGTTTGTTAGTCATCTTTTTAGACAGATCTCTAGCTTCTTTTTTTCTATCTGGCTCACATAGCAAATTCTGATTTTTGCTAATAGGATCATCAGGGACCTCACTCCCACTTTACACTTCACTAATATGACAAGCACTTCTGTTCTTACTGGAATGAATGAATAAGCAAAAATGTACAAGCCATTCACAACATTTATATAATTTTGAATAATTATTCTGCTTGCTGAAAACTTACTTCCAACTCTTGGAGATTCAAATCAGGCTTCTGGGATGTCGTACTGTGTTTTGTTACGCATTGCCTTTTCTGAGGTAACTTCCTTCCTGTGGGATAGCTATCAGCACTGTGCACACTGTTCCTGATGGGACATTATCAGCATTTTAGTACTGTGATACTACTGTTGTTTGTTTTAAAGGGCTATTCCCCTGTCATGCAGTCTTTAATAGCACGCATGATTACTTACTTGCTTTTAAGATTAGAAAATTGAAGGTGATGTCAGCTTTATCATACAATTAATTGACTTGCAGTCAATTAATTTCAATACTTGAAATGATCAATACAGGATGAGAAAACTAAACCCTGATGAAAATTCCTAAGTCGAACCTGAAGTGCATACACATAGCATACTGAATACACTAATATGTACTCCTCTAATTTTTTCAATTTTAAAGTACCCTCAGAATTAGACACTTAAATTGTAATGTCATCTTCTGAGAATTATCCAGGCATTCTTGAGCTTCAGACCACATATTAAACATACAGATTTTTGTTTTCTTCACTCGGTGAAATTAATTAAAACATATCACACAAATGATGAAATGAATAGTAATAATCTCTCTCAAAATTAAGATACGGGCGAGTTTTCTTTTACATTTTCTCGATCGCTAAAAATCTTTTCTTTAGATCGAAAGAAAAAATTCAACAAAATTTGTAAAAGACATTTGTTACTTTGGATGAATCTGCATTCAGGTTGCATTCAGAAATCTGTTAGATATCTTTAGTTTTCAGCTAAGATCACGGAATTTCTAAAGATTTTTTTAATCTCTAACTCAAAATACTTGATTTTCAAAACAGACTTTAATTAAGTCCAATCAAGCTTCATACAATTTTTGTAAAAGTTTCTACTTGACAAGTGATATTTAAGTACAAGGAGGAGATAGGAGTTTAATTTGAGATCAATTTACAAATGAAAAGCTGAATCACAAGTTTTTCATGTCTCAAACCATGAGGACAAATATAAAAGAATAATACAAACAGAAGGAAAAATTGAGTAGGGAGGTAATGGGGAGTGGATAATGCTGAGGAGGTCAAAGAGTTTTATGCATCAAACTAATGCAATTAAGGACAAATCAACAGGATAAAATTCCCACCCAGAATTTTGTTTCCTAGAAGAGGAAAAAAAAAAGGCTAGAGAATGTTTTATAGATGAGAACCTAGACAAAATTAATCTCAGAATTATGTCTGAAACAATCTCAGAGACAAGAATTATATTTTTTGAGGAATAAAGTGGTGAGTGACATTTTTTGGAGACTGGAAAATTGAAATGCATTCCCTCCCTTTAAAAAGTGGGAAAAGGGAAGAGAAGAAAAGTGTAAGCTGAGTATGGAGAAAATACTGGATAATTGTCAAACTATTTGTAAGTTCCTAGACAAATATAAGCACAATAATAGCTAGCGCTGGTTTGGCCCCACTTGTTGCTGTAAAGCTGTTGCATGACATCTTCAGTAGGCAGTGGACAAGGAATAGCAGAATTATATCTAAATTCTTACACAGATATTGACATATTAAAAAAAAAAAAAACAAAACAAAACAAAAACAAAACAACTGACACCTGACAAGGCTTCTAATGGTGAAAATAGTCTAAATGAAAGTGTGGGTCCATAATGAGCTGGTCACATCTGACAGTATTATTAGTACTAATACTTGCAGTGAATCAACCTTAAACAGGCATTAGTCCAGGAGGTATACGGACTAATATTTTAATTAATGAGATCTACTTTTATTGTTTAGATATGGAAATGGGAGCAAATTTACATATAAACACATGGAGACCAAGCTACACTTAGTAAAGACAGGTGGTGTACATTTAGATGGTAATGTAGACAGGTAATCTGTATTTAGGTGCTAGATCAGAGCTAAGGTAGTTTGGGGAGGATGCTAATAGCCTCTTGTTTAAATTTACACATTACATGTGAATGACCTGTTTCATGCTGTAGTAAAAAAAGGAATTATACTTGAGGCATTCAAATAATATATTTTCACTGTCATATGTCATATATAATTTGTAATCTTTGTGCTGTAATCTTTGTACTTCAAGCATAATGTGGACCAATTGGAAAAAGTGGAAAAAAATAGTCAAGAATGGTTGAGGGTTTAAAAAGTATGATTTTTTAGAAAAGACTGGACTACTTGGGTTTTTTAGAGTCTACAAACAAAGACAGAAGAGAAACATGTTAATGTCATTCAAGTACATAAAAACTGCTTCAAAGAGGAAGGGAAGTACATCTTTGAAGCAGTTTTTATGTACTTGAATGACATTAACATGTTTCTCTTCTGTCTTTGTTATGTTCATGATCAATAGAAAATACTGAAGAGCTTAAATTGCAGTAGGAGAGATTTACATTACTCGTTGAAAATTTTAATGTTAGGCAAACATCTTTCAAGTTAGCCCGAGACATAATTGCTTGAGAGAGGAAAGGACGAACAACTAAGCAATTTCTTGAAGTCCCTTCCAGCATTCTTTGTATGGTTTTATGTTCCTCCTTTGAGGAGCAGAAGCTCTGTGGCTTAAAAGAAATTTCTTTTAAGTTCTTTTATGCTATCCCTAGGCATTATGCACAAAATGGTGCTATGATGAAGTAGTGCAGTACCAGCTTAGAGAAATGATATATTGAAAGTTATATTCTCCATAGCAATTCGAAGAATCAGTCGTTGTATGGAAAGTTTGATTTGTATAATAAAGAAAATACAGAATCTTTCAAAACTGGTAATTTTTCCTGATGTATTTTATTACCTTT
>VYZQ01011768.1:30825-65424 GCA_013400655.1 Mystacornis crossleyi | reverse complement strand
CTTACAGCTAGGTTTCACAGATCAGCAGTCTATGTCAAATTCTCTGAAATCTAATTAATGTTAGAATATTCTACTTCTGGTTTTTATTCTGCTTTTAGGGTTTTGATTACTAGACTTTCCATACTTGTAATATAATACTCTATATTACAGCAGAAGCTGCACAAGTTTCTGTTAACTGATAAAAAGACTGTGGTGTAATTTAAACTGGTTTAATATTGAATTTGTGCAGGAAATTTCAAATTATAGTTAGAGTAAGAAATTAGAATATTGCTGTTATTTGCTTTTCACTTCGAATGGACTTTGATAACTGTACTAGTTAAACAACATAGTGTCGACTGGTCTGATGAGTAGGCATCTTTTCAGCTCGCATGCCATGGCAGTACCTGAGCAGCCGTCTCATCTGCCTTGGATGCCCACTTGTGTAGTGGGCAGATTATTCTGAATGAATAATCTTCTGAGCCAGAATCCAAACCAGAGTCGTCTAAGTTATTTTAATGTGGAGATCAGTAGGACTATGTGGTGTGTATCAGATTCTAAGGGACTAGCATAAAGGCTGCACCAGTGAGCTTCAGGTCAGGTGTACGAAGGAGAGTGAGATTTTAATACTGTCTGCTGCATTGCTGAGCCTTAAAATGTTTGAATTTAGTTTGACAGCTTTTAAGACCACCCTGAACCTGAGCATTCTGAAATAGAAAATAGCATGTTTTCTGTTTTCCCTGGCTTTTCCTTCAGTGTCTGAGATTTAAGCAAACCCCATAAGGTCTGAAAGGTCCTAAAATCTATAGGAAAACAGCTTTTTCAATAACTACTGCAACGGCCAGGACAGCCAGCTAAGGCAAAAGTGGCTTACTCTTTGTCCGGTGGCAAGGGAAATGTATCCAACCATAGCATGGCCATTTATTCCCATGTTCCCAGTTCTCAAGAGAAATATTACCTTGGCTCAGCAGTGGGGCAAATGATCACAGGGAGTTGTGTCCTGTGGGCTACAGTTCTTCTCTTTATTAGAAAAGTTCATGGGGTTTTCTCTTCTTGCCCCACAGCTGCTGATGAAAGCATCCAAGTGGGTGACCACCGACAGTTCCTAACACGCTCCATGTGCAAGTTGAACATTGTGCCTGGCAAACGCTACCTCCTCATGGGGAGAGATGGGGAAACGGTTGACTGCAACAACAAGTAAGTGCAAAATGGTCTCTGGGCAGCAGCAGCTGCTATCATGGACCATAAACCCAGGAGATACTCAATCTTTTAGAACACCTCCAGAAAGCAAAGGCAGCACCAAATTTCTCAGGGACTGATTTTGCTGAGTTTACTAAAGTGCAAATAGTTCCACTCCATAGGTAAAAGGGGTACTGTGAGGAAGATCTGAGCCACCCAAATCTATTGGGTTGGGGATCTGTGGTCCCCAAACTTTTGATTCCCAGACTTCTCAGAATCAAATCTGGCCCTGGTTCCACTGGGTTAAAAACTCACAGCTAGAAAAGGAGAATGGGAAAAGCATCTACTGCGGATGCCTTAAACAGCTCCTGTGTTTGCAGAAGAAATATATGGGACTATGACTAAGAGTAGATCCCAAGGTTGCTGTTACATCATGCATGCAAGTAGCATATTCTTCTCATTTCTCACTGTCACATTTTTACGAACAAAGGGAATTTATCTGAGTAGGAATTTAGTGTGACACTATCAAATATTCAGGGAGGAAGACATCTTGAATATTTAATTTCCCTGCACAGAACTGGAGAAAGGTAGTGCCTCTGAAAGCTTCTAGGGAGGAGCTCTCCATCAAGCTATGAGCACCACTTCCTAAAACCTTAAGAAGTCCCATCCCTGTCCCTTTTTGACACTAAAGTGAGAGCCTAAGTCAGTGGCCTTCTTCAAAAGAAGCTTGATAAGAAACTGGGGTCTCCTAGCAGAGGTTTAACTTCCAAAGTCTTCTCCACTTCAGTCATGAAATACTGGAAGTTACAAGGTTTCTCATCACAGAAAATTAGGAAACATTTTGGAATACTCTATTGGAACTAAACTCCCCCTCACTGTCCAAGGTGTGCACTTGGGCCTTTTGTGCCATTGTGGAAAGCTCTAATAGAAATTTAGCCTGAGCTTACCTGACACACTCAAAACGCAAGTACAGCCAGGTCTGTCCCAGCTTGGCACTGACACTTCCCAGACTTTATTCAGAGCTCAGTTACCCCGCTGGTGAAAGTAAGTTTCAGGCAAGTTCCTTGGCTAGTATAGCTCTTGATCTCAGAGATGCCTCTACGGAGGGATGCAGATTATGCTCTCCCATTGCTCCATGTCAGGAATAATGACTAACCTTCTTTACCCATCCCATCTTTACTCAGGATGCAGTACCTACTTGATGCACAAGCCTGGGTGGAAAAAATTCCAGAGGTCAGTGAGTGCCGCAGCACCTTGCGTCGGCAGAGCTGTGCTCACCTGCAGGACTTCCTGAGCACCACGGACAGCCTGTGCCATCTCTGAACGGTGGCTCTGACCCCACATCTCTCTGTGCAACTGCAGCTCACCTGCTGCCAGAAATCTTCCTGCAAAGCCTGTGCATCCCAGTGGCATCCGAAACATTGCAGGGCTGCTTCCACTGCTGTTTTGCAGGTTGTGGTATACTCTTGTGGATGTGTGTGCGGGCAATACAGCAAAAAATACAGCTACTCTACTAGTTATTGTTTTTATTGTACCTGACACTGGGGAAGAGAGAGCAGGAATTTCTGTCCCCTTGAGCCAGTGCAATTGCAGAGAGTTGAAAGAAAAATGCATTTTGCTTGCAGACCTGATTAATTCCTACCGTCCTGGGCAAGAAAAAAATAATTTTAAAAAGGCCAAGACATTTTAATAGGTCAGAAAGAAAACTGGGAATTCCTGGGTTTACCTGTGTTACACTGCTGCTGAAAGGGAAGAGATACCAACACTCATGCTATGACACATCAGCTAGTTTCTGGTTGTAATTGTGAGTCCTGCTGACCCCATGGCTGGACTCCATACATTTCTGAAGCTGGAACTGGATGTAGCACACTGGGCATGTCCTGTGCTGGACTCGGGAGTCTTGCACAGGCTTGTTAGGCTGGTAGCTCACTGAGGGCACAGAACTGCTTTTAATTGCACTCTCTAGCCACATGTCTTTCAAGCTTTTCTTTTTTTAGAGTTCAACTCAAAACGGCTCTTTTCTTAGGATAAGAAAAAGTCCATAGAAAATGTTTTGGTAACACTGATAAGCAGATGACTTTCAACTATGGGTTTTGCTTCTTTAGTTTGCCAGGAAAAATGTCATTTGGCAGTCATGTCTGAAGCAGAGAAGAGCTGGGTAGGTCACTATCCACAGACGCTCAAATCATTCTGTGCCAGCAGCTACTGAGCACAAACATTTGCCACCTGGACTGCTTGTGATACACGGCAGTAAAAATAAGAAGGGCCAGTTTCAGTGATATGGTAATTCCTAGGTCCATGCTGAGGTGGTTAATTTGGGATCACGTGACCCTACTGATAGAGGGGCCAGCAGCGATGCTCATGTGGACAAGACACGGCACTGCAGCAGCACCTACCAGAACAGCTCCATCACAAGATTCCAGATTCACGGAAGACAGTCCATTGCTGTGTGCCTGAACTGTGAACTGACCAGCTATTTTTGAAGGCTGCAAACTCAAATTTAGCATTAGCTGAACCTGAATATTAGCAACATCTTCCTCTCAGCTGCCAAGCATTGCACAGATGGAGGGTAGGGAAGGCTTATTTTAGGAAAACCTGTATGACTGCTTCATGACATATGCAAAGGAAGATAAGAAACCTACTGAAGGTGTAAGACAGACACTTAAATTGACAGAGGACCCCGAGATTTGCCCCAACTTTCACATTTAGGAAATGTGATTGTAATTCCTGGTCATAGATTCTCTTTATTTTATTACAGAGCTTATATAAATGTCAGTGATAAGGCAAAATACAGCTGAGGTCAGTAAAGCAAGTACTAATTTCTATTAGTATAAGACAAAGAATAGGCAGTTCCACTGACATACCAATTATCCAGTAATTCTGCCACTATTTATGTCATATTTACCCTTCTGCTGTGTGGAGTACATCAACAGTTCAGAGGTTCTTGCCTAGCAGACAAATCACCAAATAATTGCAACACTCAAGACCCTGTAAAGTGTGGTGAAAGCATCGTTAAAATTTTAGATTAGGTCGAACATACATTTTATATATTTTCTTCCATTTTACTTGGAGGTGAGTCTAAGATGGAACTGCTTGGTGTCTGAACTTTGCAAATGCAGTCTCATTGTGGGAGCTGTGTGTGATTATTAAACTAATTTTACTCTTGTTTTTGGGACAGAGGACCCAAATATGCTTCTACTTTAATTCTACCAATTGGGACCCCCTTGCTTCCTGCGAAAACCTTTAAATATCTCTGGCCTAGGAGCTAGCTAGAACAGTCTCTATCCCCCTGTACTTTTCTGCCCCAAACTCCCAAACATATTTATAGGGAGAGGGAAGACAATGGTGGAATTATTCTGTGCTGCCACAGTTGTTAGTGTTTGCAGGTAACGCAGCTGCAGACCTGCCGGAGACTCGGCCAGCACCATCGACGCCTGCTGGAGAGCTTTGGAAGCATTCATTTCTCCCTCTGCTGCCACAACCTGCAAAGGAACAGAAATGGAAATGTCATGGAAATGCTGCCCATAGTGGGGAAAATTCAGCTTTACAATGAGGAGAAAACAAATTAGCTTGGATTCCTGGAACCACAGGACAAGAGGAAATGGCCTTTAAAGTTGCCCCAGGGGAAGTTTGGAAAAAAAATTTGAATATTGGAAAAAAATTAGGTCGTCAAGCACTGGAAGAGGACGCCCAGGGAAGCAGTGGAGTCACTAAAACCCTGGAGGTCATTTAAAGGGTAGGTAGATGTGGTGCTTAGGGACATGGTTTAGTGGTGGATCCAGCAGTGCTGAGTTAATGGTTGGACTTGGTGATTTGAGAGGTCTTTTCCAACCTAAACGATTCTGTGGTTCTCTGAAAAGGAAATGAGAGCTGGGGGTAATCACTGTCATGGGTCTCACCTTAGCTCTTGTCTTTGGAGCAGCCTCTGCTTCAGCTGCCATTGCCCTCTGCATGGCCATGGGGATCCGGATGTCTTTTATCTCCACAAGGGCCACTTTGACTCCCCACTGCTCTGTGGCACTGCCGAGGGTAGCCTTGGGGACAAACACACAACATGGCAGGAAGAGCACAGTGCTGGCAGAGAGAAAGCCATGGCGTGTACCCTGCTTGGACAGAAGGACAGGGCAAACATGCACAGCAGAAAGAGGGATGCTCCAGGGGCACCAGCACCCAGTATGGTGTGAGCACAGCGGGTACCACAGCCTCATGAAACACTTGCTGGTCAACATCAGTGTGTGGCTTCTCTCCTGCCTCCTGAATTATGATCCCCACCCTTTCCTTAGGTGGGCCCTTAGTAAACTTCTCCCTTTTACCAAGAAATACTACAGCAACTTCCTTAAAGAGCACAACACTGTAAAAGTACACTATGGGTGAGACACGGCACAGCCCTGCAGCACTGGCACCTTCGTCTGTGCTCTGGCTACTGGGCACTCCTGCAATCCTCAACACCGCCACCACAACCCTGGCTCTGCCCATGGCCACTCTCCTGGCTCCAGGGGATACAGTCTCTCTTTGGTCTGACTATGCCTTGTCTCTGACTGAAATTACAAAATCGAGTGTTGGAATCCTTCTCTGCTCCCTCCTTGGGCGCCAAATCAGTACATAAACCAGACAGCATTTTAAAGCATAAAACAATTCCATTTTGTACTCTTAGCTGGAATGATAGGGGATACAATCAAGGGTGTGCTCAAGATAGAGCTTCCCACAAGTAGCAAGCCTCTTTCTCCATATTTCTAGCTGCCTCTGTGCAAGGACTAAACTGATTTATTTAAGTCACTGGATAATTTCAGAATTTTAATTGCTTTTTGATAGAGATAAGTCTGCTACAAGAACCTGGGGAAATACCCATAGAATAACTCTTTCTGACTCTAAGCAATGAGATGTATAATTGGAAAAAAAACCATAAAGGGAGATTTTCTTATCGTTGTTGAAGAAAGAAAGAGAGGTTATTTCTAATTTGTTACTCCTGAGAAGACATCTCCACGCTTGTCAGTGAATTTTGAGAGCCAGATTTACCTGAATACTTTGTGCAATCTCCTCACGACCTGCCAGCAGCTGAGCCAAGCTCTGTGTACCCAGGACATTTCTCAGGGTTGTCTGTGCCAGAAGCAAGGTCGCAGAGTGGACATCAGTGACGTTGGCAACAGCACTGACAGCACTGTGGATCCTGTAGCGCACCACCCCATCCACCTGGGCAGTAACAGCATCTCTCGTGAGAATCTGCATTTGAGAAATGCACACAGTCACAGGAGGATCCAACAACACATCCTTTGCCTCGAAAGGGGAATATTTTTTTTTTACTCCTTAGTGAGTAAAAGGCACTGATAATTCAAAGAAACTAAGAATTTCTTCTGATTTCTTTGTTGATGTTGGACTGCTCTCTAGAAGTAATTCCTTGGGGGAATGCCAAAGTTTAAACTGGGGGAAAATTCTGTACATAACCTCTAAATACCTGCTTCAATAGGAAGTGAATCTCGTAATTTGAATTACTTTCTTTTACAATAATAACTGATGGCTATCCTCTTCCTTTCCTATAGAAAGGTCCACTAAAGAGTTTATACATTACATGCAGCTTGGAAGATCTGTGCTACTTCCCCTAAACAAAGTATTTGCAAGAAGTTGTTTTGTAAGCAGCTTGAAATCCAGATGATACAGCAAAGAAGCTAAATTCTATATGGCAGCTCAGTGTGGCAAAGTTATGAAACGTGCATTATTTTTGATTGTGCCATGAATCTGCTGCATCTTTTGTTCCTGTCTCGGATGGCTGCTAGAGAAGTTACCTCTTGTGGAGGAATCTTACGGGTAACCGTCCTAAGATCAACCTTGATAAATGTATCCGTACATGGAAGTACAAGGATCATTCCTGAAAAATAAAAATAATTACATGAAACACCTCTGAAACTGAAGTCCAGATCCAGGTATCTTAGAGAAAATAAACAGATGGATATACCCAAAGGATGGGGAATGACACCCTAACTTATCACTGCAGCTGTCCTTCCTGCTTACAAGACATGACAACAGTGAGGTTTTGCATTTTCAAATAACAGAGGGCAGTGCAGATATCTGCAAATAATGTGAACTCATTAGAGCTTAATGACCTAGGACTCTGGTCCAGGAATGGGCAGCTTGAAGCTCTTGTCTGAAGTCTGCCATGAGACTTTAGACAAGAATTCCATCCATGCCTTTAATTTTCCCTTTTTAAATCACAAGCCATGTATGGTTCAGTATGTGTCCTCAGGAAAGACATCACCCAGGTTCAGATTCCTGCACCACATGAGGAACATTGTCCCAAGATGTGACAAATCCTGTGAAGGAGTCCCCACTCTCCTTCACTGGAGAGGGAGACTGGACACAATTTCTTCTATTCTTGTAATCTCAGCACCTTGCTTTGGTGCCCAGAGCAACATGGAGGAGCCCTGTACCAGGCCTAGCTGCCCTTTGGACCACATGATTATTATTCAAGAGAAAGGACAGTACCAGAAAAGGACTTTTTCCTGTTATTTCCTATGAGTTCAACTTCCAGTTTGCCCATTTCATTGCCGGCACCAATGCAAACACTTCATGTAGCTGGGTTTGGTTTGTGATTTGAAACCTGGTCCTAGGGGACTGTAACAAACCCGGTATAGATGCTGAGCGTCCCTGCCTTGACACATTTGCCGTTTTCAGAGCAGAGGACAGCTAAGGAGCTGGCAGCAACAAGCAGTGTTGGAAACAAGGTACAGGGAGAGAGGCCACAGTCACTCGAAAAAGACCACGGCAGACCTGAACACTGCATTTAAATCTGCCTGCAGTCCCCTGACAGTGTCTGCAGCATGAGCTCATCCTTCTGTTGTCCAAATTACTCAGCAGCAAAGTCGTACCTGGTATCAAGGTACTCAGACTTCTGTGCTGTGACAGGAGGGTGGGTTTATCTTCTCTTCAGAAAAGTAAATAGTCTGCAGGTAAAGGCACTGCAGTAGAGGGGACCTTCTCATTCCCCTCTATGCTATGAAGGATTTCATGGAACCCCTGCAATTCTCTGTGTGGTTAGAGTGCATTGTAATAAAATAAACAAACACAGAGGCCTTTAACGGGATAAAACTGCATGTATTCACCTGGTCCCTTTGCTTTCTTAGACAGTATACGTCCCAGACGAAATACAACGGCACGTTCATATTCTCTGACAACCTAGGAAAATATTTTGAGTTTAGAATTTTACGACTAATTCTATTCTCACTCCCTGGTCCTTTAATCTTTGGCATCCATATTAAATGTGAAGAAAGTACAAAAAATATAGGAAGCAACAAAGCTGCAAATCACTTTTTTTACATCTTCTACTTGACTCATGATTTGCTGGAAAAACTCAGCCCCTGTCCTTGGAAACAGGTTACAAAATAGATCACATATGAAAGAATTAGCACTGATCTACAGAGGGTACCCCAGAGCTCTCTAAAATCAGCACTACACTCAGAGGAGTTGTAGGCAAAGAGGGGTCTCACCTCAGGTAATCTAAACTACTTCAGTTAGTGCATCGTGACTACTGAAGGCCTGGGGTTCTACAGATTAACTGGAAGTTAAACTGATGATGGAAGTTGAGACTGGAAGAAATTAAGTGAGGAAACTGTGGCGATACAGAAAATTTGTGAAAGAATCTGTGTGGATCTTGTTTCCAGAGCACATCTTTGCTACAAACCCTTATGATTCCCAAAATGTGAATATGAAGTGCCTTGTCTTAACTAAATCAGTAAAAAAGTAACAGCAATGATAATAGAGTATTCTCTGTGTGCCTCAAATCCTGCTAGCTTACCTTAGTACATGCCCAGATGGAAATAGGAAAAGTAATAAGCACGAGGAGAAATGAAAGGGAAACCAGGACCCAGCCACAGATACCAATTCCTTCCCGCCTGTCAGCTATTAAAAAAATAAGGAAGAAGAGCAGTGAATGCAAAGTTTGAGGAGTTATCCCAGGGATGTACATCTAGCCCAATGCAATCACACTGGACCACAAAGTCCACAGAGACCCATTCCCTCTTCCTCCCTCTCATCACTCAAAGAAAGCCATAATAAACCTAACCAAACATACAGCCTTATGGCCCTGTTTCCCAGAAGGTTAAAAAGGGTTCAGAAAATACATTTTGCAACAGGAAAAATAGAGGAAAATTAAAGATATTACCAAAGCTGAGGACTGTGAAGGAGAAATAAGTCATTAGGTGGAGTATCCATGAGTATGAATCTGTCAGTGTGCTATGGCTGGGGCAAAGGGTTTAGTTTGTGTGAAACAGGTAACGAGGTAAATGAGAGGAACTCCTGCTTTCTTCAGATGAACATTCTGAGGAATCTTGGTGGACCAGTCCATCCACTGGACCGTAAACTTCAAAATTAGTGCTTGTCAAAATGCATGCACATACGTTTTCAGCAGTTGTCTCAGAGCATTCAGCTTATCCAAAGATTCCATTCTAACTAAATAAAAAATATAAGACTAATTTCAGTGGTTTAGTGCCCAAAGGGAAGGCAGTAGTAAGGTAAGCTATTTCAAAGGTGTAGGGCAGCTCTGGGAATTTCTGACATCAAATAAAATTCACATGCAGACAGAAACTGATAAATTGGAAACAATTCAATTTATACTGTGTGAGAAAAAAAAAAAAAGACTTGTCAACGCTGTGAAACAGCGTGAGGCTCCCTGATCTGTGAGGCACAAGCTGACAGGCCAGTAGAGCAGGACTGACGGGTTTGTCGGAACATTCGCAGCAGCCCCGGGGAAGGAGGAAACACAGCACAGCCCTCCTGAAGCCCCTGCCCCCGCCGGGTCCCCTGGCTGGGCTGTGCCTGCACACCGGGGTGTTACACCCCGCCCTTTGCTGCTCACAGCTCTGCCCACCCTACCTCTGAGGCCTCCGATGCAGATTTAATTACTCACATGTAAACACATTTGCATTCAGGAGGGTCTGGTTTCAGGACTCCCCAAGAGCTGGGCACAGAACTGGTGCACTGGGAGCCCAGCTTTCCTCCTCACCCTTCCCAAAACCCAGCAATTTTAAATCCCTGGTTGTTTCACGAGACATCATTGGGCACTCTGCAACCAGTGGTAAAATTGAGGAGCTTCCCTAAGCAAATTACTGTGCAAACCTCAAGGCCATGTGTATAAAAACAGGATTTTTAGGATTTAGTGTGAAAATCTTTAACCCTTTCACTGCTGTTTGTCAATGCTACTTCACATTACCCTAGTGGTGTGTCAGGCTACAACAGGTACATAAAGTACCAGCAGTTAAGTGTCTTTTAATCAGTGGAAAGAGGTCAAGGAAACTCACAGAATAGGCATCATTCATAATTCTTAATCTGAAATCTGAGCAAATCAATCATGAACGGATGTTCTGTTCAGCAGAACTCAACACTTTTACTTTATTTCTTTATTTCACCTGGAAGACCACCTTGCAGAAAATGTCTGAAAATCTTTTTCTCCAGTGACAAATTTGGTTATGAAGAACCTCCTCAAAAGCAATTTTGGGTTGTAGCATCATCTACCATCATCGACGTGAGCCCCCTGTGAAGATACCTGGTGGGAATGATACAATCCACAGATGGGGGAATATCTGGGAAAAAATACCAGCACTCAGCAGACCGATACTCAAGCAGCTGAGAAGAGTTAGGGGTCAAGATAACACCCCTCATCACCACGGGCAAAAAGCATGCATCCAAAACTTGACAAAGTACAATTGAATCTCTCTCCACAAGAACTCTCCTAGAGAACCTGATGATAGTGTAAGTTCAATTAGAAAAGGAGAACAGGAAAGTATGCCTTTGAATGAAACTCCTAGCTCCCCAAAACCACCGGATCTTCTCTGATTACCCCAGAGTTTCAAACCATTTAACCACACAACAGATGAAAGATCCTAGAAAAAACAATAGTGAAGAACCAGTCACAACCCAATCTACCACTGACCTGGGGTCGCCATCCATGTATATATAGTAGTCATAACCACCAAAAAACCTCACTTGCGTCTTTAGTCCAGAGCAAACCAGGAGCTGCAATGCACCACAAAATGTGAGAGCTCATCACTCAGCACTTGTGGAAAAGCTCCAGGACGCTGGAATAAGCTTTGCTTCTTTTTTTCTTGATACACTCATTAGGGTACATCATGAACACACTTGGTAAACAAACTCATTATGTGGGTTTCACAATTGGAAAGCAAATGAGAAACTCAGTGTGGGCAAAAATCTCCCAAGTGTCCCACCGCAACAAAAAGATGGAGTAGACTCAGCCTCTTTAACTACCATGTACCTTCCTGCTTTCTACCAGGGGCTGAAAAATTCTTCTGTCCTCCCTAACTAGATCCTATTTTCTTCTTTCCAGCCCATCCCTCCATACAGGAGTGTATCAATAGCTGAATCAGTCTTTTTCATCCACGGGGACACGTTGGCAGAAGGTAGATGCTGATGCATGCTGGCAGGGCAGCATGAGGCAATTTGCTCTGACACTCACAGTGGCAGGCTCTGAGTTTTCACTTCCAGTCTGTTGGACATCAAATGTAGATCAAATGTATTTTTTTCGTTTGGTTAGTTATGCTCCTTTTTAATTTTTTTGAGAAAAAAACCCACTCACACAAAACAAGGCTTACCAATTAGATGTTCTGTGTTCATTTTCTTGGGGCTGTCTCTCTCGGGATCCATCCCCTTAGACGGAAGCTCTGATCCCCTCACAGATGAGACAGCAGCGCACTTTGAAACTGCACTGCTTGTCCAAAATGCTGAAGGAGGCAGGATGAGAGAAGGAGAAATCCCCTGTACAAGAGTCTTCCGGGAATTAGTTACCCTGGTGAGGAGAGGATGTTTACAAACACAAAGTCTTGTGTCTCTGATGAAGCTTGATGGTATTCTGTGGCCGTCCTCTGTTTGGGGTGCACTTGGCCCAGCTGGTCTTAGACCCCACAAAATACACGCTGGAAATAATTTCCATGAATCCATCACCAGAGATTAAAAAACCCACGAACAAGACAGGAAGAGAAGATAAAGAGAAAACAAGTCATGTGAGGAGCAGCTGAGGTATGGCCTGAAGAAAAAGAGGCTCAGGGGAGACCTAAACACTCTCTACACCTGCTTGAAAGGAGGGTGTAGCAAAGTGAGGATTGGTCTCTTGTATCAAGAAACAATCAATAGAGTAAGAATAAATGGCCTCAAGTTGTGCCAGGGGAGGTTTAGTTAGATATTAGAAAAAACTTACTTCACCAAAGAGTTGTCAAACACTGGAACAGGCTACCCAGAGAAGTGGTAGAGTCCCCTTGCCCGGTGGTATTTAAAGAACATGTAGATGTGGCACTTAAGGATGTGGTTTAGTGGTGGACTTGGCAGCGCTGGGTTAGTGGCTAGACTCGATCTTAAGAGGTTTTTCCAACCTATGATGCTATAAACCAGAGGGTAGAGATTGCGTACTGCTCCTCTGCTGTTTTGGGGCTCAGGTACTAAACTGTTCAGATCTGAAAACACCAGTATCATAAATAAACATCCAGGTGAGGTCTCCAAGCTGTGTAGAATAGCTCACCACACCCTCCTTTATACTGTCCATCAATACAGGCTGAGCCCTGATCAGCTGGATAATCTCAAAACCACAGTAGAACATTTCAACTCCCAAGTCTTAAAACTGTCCCCCAAATAAGAGTATTTTTCACAAAATATTTTGACAATCAAAGTAAGCACAGCATTTCAGACTAAGCTATTTCTGAAGGCTGTAGAAGCAGAGGGCAACCCTCTCAAAGGACAAGGCTGTTGCTTGTTATTTGAATAAAATATGAGCAGCAGTTTTTTTCCTATGTAATTTATGAGTTTGACATGTGCCTGCATTAATTACAGGGCTGTTTTCAGTGGGCATATCTAGAATATGTGAATATCTGGCTCCAGCTTCACTTCACCCAAGTCTTCCTCCCTGCCAGTAACCACACTGGCCCCAGGTGAGTCACTCAAAGCTGACTGCTCCCCAGACTATCCTCTTTCAGTATCACAGAGAGGAAACTACACCCCTGAACTGACATTTTAAATCCCACTGAAAGCCATAAGCACAGCTTGAAAAATCAGGATTGACATGCTTATTTCAATATGCTCCCAAATGTGTGAAAATATTAATTTTAAGCCATTTGTAGGATTTTCCTCATTATTTGACTTCTAAATACTGAGCTGTGCGATCACACCTCTTCAAGACAGATGCTTACTAGCAGGGAAGCAAGTGTGAACAGTGACAGGAGAAATGTGGTTTAATTATTTTGGAAGCAAAAACATAATATGCAAAACTATCCCACCATTTTTTTTTTTCATTTTAGAGAAAAAAAAAAAGTTACTGAAAATAGCTTAATTCTGAACCATTTGAATGCCACAATTTACACAGCTGTTTATACCATCAGATAAATGAGCAACACATACTAAAAGTTAACAGACATAATTGCTCCCCGTTTATTGACAACTCCATGAGGTGACTGTAAATATAGGTGAGTAAGGCAGATGGTGGTTTTCATTTGTGCTCAGGAACATCACATTAGTTTTTTCATTTTAACTTCAGCTGCACTTTTACTCCCTTTTCAAAATTTTGAGATCAAAGTCAGGGCATTCTTAACGCTTTCTCCTTGGGGCTATACTGGGGTATGTGGATAACTCACATCCCAGAGTACTACAGAACACTCACAGAATAAAACACATGAGAGCACTGGGGCGAAGCAGTTCACAAACTGCAAGTTCATTGGTGATGAACACTGGTGCACTCCTGTGACACAGGGCAGAGCCACAAAGACTGATTTCAAAGCTGCATCAGCAGAACTTACTGACTTAGAAGCAGTATTAGACAACTGTGGTTCGGGATGCTCACAGTTAAGCTGCTTCTGCAGTTTTATATTTCTGATTTAGCTGAAGCCTTCAAGTTCTATTCCAAAAGCAGCATGAGGGCTCAGGTCAGGCATGATCAGATGCTTACCTGTAAGCACACCATTCTCCAAAATTCTCTGCATCAACTGCTACCTTTACAAATGGCACCAGTTTTTTACAGCATCTCTACAACGTCCACTTGCTCCCACTTACCTCATCATCCAGTTGTAGAGACTTAATCCGCAGCCATTTCTAAACAGTGTTAATCCCAAAGGTATAAAAAAGAATCGTCAGGCAGTCCCCACACGAGATTTGCAAAGTTATAGGTTTAANTCAGATGCTTACCTGTAAGCACACCATTGTCCAAAATTCTCTGCATCAACTGCTACCTTTACAAATGGCACCAGTTTTTTACAGCATCTCTACAACGTCCACTTGCTCCCACTTACCTCATCATCCAGTTGTAGAGACTTAATCCGCAGCCATTTCTAAACAGTGTTAATCCCAAAGGTATAAAAAAGAATTGTCAGGCAGTCCCCACACGAGATTTGCAAAGTTATAGGTTTGTCTTTTTCTGACTTTTTTGGGCCCATACTATTTTCCTTCCCATGCACTGGGCTTTGGCCAGTCCCTATAGATTTCTCTGATTAGTCCTTTCCTGGCCCTGAGTTCTGCCTACTTGCTTCAGGCTCAGCATTACTTTTGCCCGGGTTAAAATTAAGAAGACAGGACAGGAGAGTGAGCAGATTAACAGTACTGTCCTGTTGCTTGTAGGAACATCCCCATATTGCTGCTCCTCCTCATGAAAATGGCATCAGCTTTCAATAGCTGAAGATCTGGAGATGACAGAAAGCTCCCCTTTGGCCACTGGAGCATGAGTAAAAATATGAGAGTCAAAGGTATTGCTCCTCTCTGAATACAGAAAGGAAGGCAATTTGCAAGAAAGTCGGAACATTCATACCATGACAAGTTTCCTTTCAGGCCCAGCCAAACTCACAATACTCATTTGCAATCCAGAGGAAAATGACAGAAAATTACTCTGTTTCTCTCCTATTCACTGCAGCGGCAATTAAAGCACTTGAAAGAAACACTGAAACTTGGGTTTGCAAACACAATCCCCATATGCTCTTAGTGGTTGCAAAAGAGATTTTATTTCAAGGAACACTTCACTACACCTTATCTTTTGCAGTCTGCCGATACACATGAAATAGAGGAGTAATAGGAAATTTTAACAGTGAGAAAAATCATAGTTAGTCCAGAATTACAGTCATTCAGCAAGAGCCCTTTCCCGGAACAGGCTCAGTTTAAGGTGGTTTGCCTCAGGAGCAGACATTTCCTTGGTTGTCTAAAAATGATGCTCAAGTAAGCATGAAAGAGCTCAAGACAAATCGCTCCCATCAGAAATTCCAAGACTTGGTCACAGCAGTTTGCTGCAATGCAGAACACAGCCTTTATTCCTGAAGAAGAAAAACATTAATAAAAACAATTTTACATCAGGAGAAATATTTTAAAAACTGAATTTTAATCCTAACCAGTGGAGAGTTCCATTTACAAAATCCTGCTCAATATGATTCAATAAAAACCGGAAAACCCATTCCAGACATAAGAACTTTACAACTGAACACTTCTTAACCTATTCACTTGTCTAACACTGATGGGAGCATCAAATACTCTTCTCTGGCAAAGTGGCTGGACACCACCCAGTAACTACACTGCTTCAGGAGAGGAACATTTAATACAGTGGATTTCACTACTTCTCACCTGTTTTCATTTGGAGAAACAAGGTTTGAGTCTCTTCAGCATCTCTGAGTTGTCCAGCGCTCAGACAGGAACCCCCATACCCCGTGGCCATTCAACAGGTATTTTTACAAACAGAGGCACAAAGTGCTTACTTTCCGACAAAGCAACACTACTTGCTTTTGACTACAGGGTTACATGAATTAGTTCAAACTTTGATTGCTTGATGGGGAAACTAGGATTAAAATAGGATGTCAAACTCAGCACCTCAGTAAGGTTGCAAAACTCTACTGACTTGGAACTACTTTACATTCACATCTAGCGGAAAAAAGCCAATTTGCTCTTGATAAGATACCTATATATCTTCTCCAACTGATCTACAAATCTACAAAGAACAAGTTATGGAAAGAATGAGAAGCAGAGTAAAATGAAAGATGGTAGAAATCTCTTCCACAGATTTCTTAAGTCAAGATATAAGGCACCAATTTTAAGAGCAGTTCAGAGTGGAGAACCACCAGAATTTATCAGGTTTCACAAAGTAAAAAAATGTAAGAACACAATTTTTTTTTTAGCTTTAACATAATATGTAAGTTTGATTATTAAAATGTCAAAAATTTAAATTTTTCATCTAAAAATTAATAGGATATATCTAATATCACTCTTTAGGAAGTCAATTTTATACTTTTGGACAGAATTCTGCATCATAAAGAAACAGCATAAGCAAGATCAAGCAGTAGAAGTATCTTAGTAAAAACAAGTTTATTCATTTGTATTTTAGGTAAATATGCAAATAGTCAGCAAAGCCTTTTTGCCATGACTGTAAACTTTTTATTTAAAAAAATTATGTTAAAAACCAATACAGTAATTCCCATTAACGTTCTAAAAAAGTTTGTTCACATCTTGAAAGAAAATACATTAGCAACATCTCCCAGCAGAATCAATCTTTAAAAAAGTAAAACTCTAGGTGCAGAACATTTCTACAGTGTAGTATCTTCTACATTTTAATTTAATCACATGATTGAATATCATTCATCTCTATTGTCTCTAGACCACGATCAAAAGCATATCTTAAATAGATGATATTCAATGATGTGTTACACATTGCCACAGGTACTAACATTATTAGAAGAGTGCACAACTCAGTTTCACTAACAAAGCAAGACCTTTCTATATGCTGCATCGTAACAGTTAATTTAGCTATATGCCTTTAAAATCATGTATGTTTTCCAAGGAAAAATACTAAAAAAAATCCATGGTCCAAATTCTGCTCCCACTCATATTCACAGGATAACATAAGCACCATCAAGTTGCAGTTTGTAGGAAAAGCATTCAGAGAACGAGTTTGTTTGTGAGTATAAGGGAGAGAAGAACTTGCTCCATATCTGTAAACATTCACATAAGTCTGCAGTCAAAAGTGCCAGATAGGCAGCCTATCCGCAGTACAATTATTTCATTCAGAGGGGTACTGGGGGCAAGGAAAATATTATGGAACATTATTTTAGAGGCAAGTTAAAATGTTTTTATGTACTTTGGAAAGGCATATTCTCAGCTAGCTAAACCATACTCCAGTAAAACATAACCCACTTCTACCCAAATACAGTACAGCATCATTTCCTAGATTTCTTGTTCAGACAAAGGAGTACTCAATTCAGCAGCAAGCCTATGACAATATTTCGAAGCATAAGAAAACCCCCACACACCTCTGACCTACCCTCCCCTTGACATACTGCTGATGCTAACAGGAGATCCTCATACATAGGAAGAAAACATCTGAAAAACCATAGACTGACCTTGATTTGTGCACACACAAGCGTGCTTCTAGACAAAAGGTCGTCTACAGCTTTAATTGTCTAGTTTCAGTCTAGATCCCAGTCTATATTAACCACATATGCCATACAAAACATAACAGAAGGATAGGTGCTTACACACACTATTAAGTATGCTTGGTCTCCCTATTCAGTTTGACAGTCAATTGCCGTATTTACACAAACATCTGTTTGAATGTTCCTGATCCTGTAAGACACCAAACAGTGAACTCTTAAAACTAAAGGAAAGTCAAGAATGCTCAGCAATTCACAGGATCAGACCCTGAATCAAACTGAATGCAATCACAAATTAAGTTTGACATCTGACACAGCCTCCTGGAAACATTTCACCCGCAGGTTTTCCCTTTCTTTCCCCAACTCAGAGCATGCTCCCACTATTGCAGAGACAGCCTTCAAAGTGAATAGGATCAGGCTCTGTCAAGCAAACAGCGCAGTCTTTAGAAATGCCTGGTATTTACTGCCATCCACTCTGGGGCAGACTTGTCTGCAATGAAAATGGTGTTCCTGGTGTTGATGGATAGTTAGCAAAACCTTCAGGCTGAACTGTATAGTTCTCCAGAGCAGAAGCAGAATGCGCCTTTAAGGAAGATAAGAAGTTAGGAAACAGCACTGATAAAAACAAGGAAATAAAAATCTAAATTAAGCAAACTTTCAGCCACAATACCAGTCCTACTCAAGCCTACACAAATAGATTATAATCTGACGTGTGCAAAGAATAGAGATGAGCAATGCATCTATACACAGATGTTAAACTGTAGCGCATCTATTGCTCTGAAATACCAGAGAATGAAGAAAGCAGTTGGATTAAGGGGGAAAACAAAGAAGTGTTAATTGCATTTACTTTCCAGTGGAGTAAGCACCAGCTGATTTGGAAGGCATAGCTTAATCAGGAGCTGTAATATTTTAGTGACTCTTTAGTGAACTTTCCTTCTCTTCATTGCTCAAGTAAATAAGCATTAATTCTAGCGACTGGATCTTGTAAATAAGAAAAATTATATTCCCTTAATGCAATCGGCATACATTTCTACAGAACAAATAGACTCCTGAGCTGCAAAAGCAGCGTGGCGTAGGTGAAGTAACTTGCTTCTTCCACTCCCCTGATATTCAAAAGATATCTGACAATATGCTGCACTCTGAACAGTACTTAGACACATGCTCCATTTCAACAACAAATGTGTCACAGAGGAGAGAAAACATTAAGTCAAGACACTCAGATCTCTCTCTTAGTATTATGTAGAGAAGGAAAAATTTCTTTGAAGAAATCCTTAATCTGTACAGAGGCTGTTTTTAATAAAGGACAAACTACATATATAAACACAAAGTCTGATGATAGTTTCAGTTAACTTAGGTAGGTTGATGGGTGAAACAAGCTGTTTCATGGACAAGAGATGATGAAACTACCCATTACCCAAAGCCACTTCAAGCTTGTATTACAATTCTATTTGTGGGAACTATCAAGAGAAAGGCAAAACCACAACAGACACAAATTCAAGACAATCTGATTACTTGTGCAGAGGCACATAACTCACAACAAAGGGTCCACAGAAATCTCTAAGGTATTCAAATGTCAGACTGGAACTGGGCACAAATTTTGCAATGGTATGGTCAGCTCATTGGCTTTCACATAAACCCAGCAAAAAATTCATTTGCATTGCCTTTTCTTTTACTTCTCCCCATTTTACAGAGAGTTTTAGATAAGGTTTTTATCTCATTTATGAAGCATTGTACACTGGCTGTAAGAAGTTAATACAAGTTGGTTTTTATCATCATCCTTGTAATCTGTTCTCACAGGTTAGGGGTTTCAGCCATTTACTGACTTAAACCAATCCCAAGGAGTTACCAGGCAAGTACATGCTCAAGAGATCACCGTAAGCAGAACAGTATTAACAAATAGGCACCTTACCTGTAGTAGTGCTGACTGTGCAGCTGCACTGTGCTGCAATTCCTGTAAGGAAGATTGTGCAGCACTTTGGGGAAAGCCAGGGATACCAGGGAGAGATAAAAGACCAGGAAAAACTGCATTTCCTGGTGTCTGTAGTCCAGAAGTCAACCTGAAAGAATGTCAAAATGAGACTATTATTAGGAATATCTGCACCATGTTTTACTCTGCTTCCCTCTCTATGAGCTTATGTCTATATAAATTACACAAGCACTTCTTTTTCTAAATCTCATAAAGGCCAGAATTTCTAAACCGACATCCAGTTTTTACCCACCTAAAAATTATTCATACATACACAAGATTGTCTGGAACACATCTAGAGGGACTCAGAATTTGTTTTGTATCTAAACTGTGCCTACAGTTCGCACACAAAAAAAAACTTTACAGACAAGAATTTATGCTGAGTACCTCCTTAAAACATCTAAGATATTGTCTGCTATTACCTGTATGTGGTAATGGATGCCCACGTGGAATCCATTCTTGTAAAGGCCTAGGAGGTGCCAAGTATCCTCATCTGGGAAATAAAATCACTGAGCACCTCACTGGATTGTAGCAGGGACTATTGAGGCCAACCTATTTAGTCACTACCCTATCAGCTTCTAAAGACAACTGGAAATCCAGTAGTGAACTCACTTTAAAAACTATCTGCAATTAGTACACGAGTGAAAACATTGTCTAAACATTGTCTACACACCTAAAGTAAAATCAGTGTTTTGCTCAAGAGAAAAAGACATAGTTCAGACCTCCCTCAGAAACAGTAACATACCCAGCCTGTGCAACAAGTGCAGAGTTGAAGTTTGAGCTAAAGGCCGAGGCAAACCCTGGCAGGACCGGAGCTGGAGATGGGGCTGTGGCAGCTGCCGGCAACGGTGCAACTGCTGCTACTGCAGAAGATGCCTGGAGGCCAGGGAAAGAAGGGAGAGCAGGAGTGACAGAGGGTGTGTTAGAGACAGGAAAACCAGGGAAGGATGGGTTTGATGATCCCAGAGGTCCCTGGGCAACAGAAAAAAGGGAAGGGACAGCACTGGACAAGTTAAGCGAGAAGGGTGGAGCGGAGACTGTTGCAGAGGCTGCGAGTCCTGAGAGAACGGCGGCAGTGGAACTCACATGGGGGGCGGACACGGCTGAAGCGGTTGTAGCCGGAGTGGCCAACAGAGACCCCGGGAGAGTGACGGGCGGGGTCAGTGCCGGGTTACCAGTAAAAGCAAAGTTACTGGTTAGAGATGTGAAAGGAGGGAGTCCATTGAACACAGGGGCAATGGGAGCAGAGGAGCCATGTGGGGCGAGGGAAATGGAAGCCAGAGAACTGGAGTTGTTCAGAGGAGCACTCAAGGAGGAGAGCCCTGACAGCGCTGGATTCAGGGAACTGGGTAAGCTGACTGGCACTGAAGCTGCTGAGGTGTAAGCACGCCCAAGCCCTGACAGTCCTAGAGTGCCATGAGAAGGGCTGGCTGAATGAGAAGGACCTTTGAAGGCCGACAGGGTAGGACTCATGGGTTCCGTTTTGACCAGAACTGGGATACTTGTGGCAGCTGGGGCTGATGAGAGCTGCTGGTCGGGATTAGTAGGACTTGTGCCATGCAAGAGGGAGGCTGATGAGCCACAGTTGACTGGCATAATTGATGGCGAAGTGGTTAAAGGTGACTGTGCAGGCAATGTTGGAGGAGTGGAACTGGAATTGGCTACAGATGGGGATGGAAGACCTGGAAAAATAGCCAGCCCAGGTGTGGAGGAACGCTGTGGGTTGGGGGTGGCTGATGGAGTGTAACATTTGTTAACAGAGGAAGTGGGAGGGTCAGAGCTTTGATTAGCAAGAGCAGATAAAGAAGCAAGCTCACTTGTCACAGCAGACGGTAAAGCAGATGAATTGATTAATGAAGTGTCATTTGATGTCAGAAAGCCCTTTAGGACAGACAAAATTGGGTTAGGCAAGCTTAGTGAGCCAGGAATGGTAGTGGCAGGAGAATTAGCAATTGTAGATGGAACAGGACTAGAAATCCCTTGGGCATTGGGCGGCAACGACAAAGGGAGGCCAGCAAAAACTGATGACAGTGGAGCAGGATTATTAGCAGAAGCAACTGAAGAGGTTGCAGAGAACGGGAGGCCAGCAAATGGTGTAGCAGCAGATGCGAAAGCCTCAGTAGGCGCAGGTGTGGCACATGGAGTGGAAGAACCTTGCGGAGCGGGCATAGCAGCAGGGATAGAAGCCAGCCCAGAAAAAACTGCGGGGATAGGGGTAGAGGTTGCACTGTGAACAGATGTGACAGGAACACCAGGCAATGAAAGGGATTTGATGACAGTAGGGGTTGGGGTAGATGGCTGAGATGTATGGATGGAAGAGGAGACCTGTCCTGGGAAAACAGGAAGGACAGGGGTAGACATGTTCATCCCAGAGATGAGTGGAGTTGCAGGTGCTAATGGATGGCTTATTGCCTTGACAGGTGATGGGGTAGGGACTGGAGTAGCAGCAGGTGTTGAAGGATTAGAACCATGAGGAGTAAAGAGCTGATTCGCTTGTGCAGAGAAAGCTGCAAAGAAACAAAACCAGTAAGAATACTTGAAACTGTCAGAGATGTTTGAAATCAACACAAAAACATTTTATACAGCATTTGAAAATATGATACACAGGCAATAGCTAACACACAATGTTTACATATAAACAATGAACAGCGGGGCCTATGAAGACAAACCAAAAAGGTACACACAAACACATCACACAAATCGCACACCATGTGGGCTAACACTCCTTTATAAAACACTCTGTGACATCTGCTACCTCTTCATGATCTCATGCAAAACAGTTAGAAACTCAAATATACTCTGTAACAACATCTAAGTGATACAGGTGAACACCCTCCCTCTGGTCCCTAACATTTGGCAGTACCCAAACCAGATCTAATATTCCATCAGCATCAGATCACCTGGGCTCCTCTGCATCCATTCTCACTGAAGGTCAGAATTTCCTTCAGAACCAGTTAATTCAATGTATCATGATTTCAGAGAAGTTTATTCAACAACTGAAGAAAGCTGATTTCAGGTGCTGGTAGTTTTCTTTCCTTCAAAATCAGGTCATTCTCTTCACTGTGCTTCCTTCAGATTTTGATTCTAAGAAGGTACACTTTTAAATTCATGTATCACACTACAGTATTAAACTAACATTGGCACTTGACTTTATCAACAAGTATTTCTAGGAGTCTTTAGTCAGGTGTCTGTAATAAAGGCAAGCACCTGCCGCTAAAAGTATCAGCTTGTGTCAATCCTACAAAGTAAGTTAGAGACATCAGTCAAGCTGCAGGAAAACAGGCAGGCACACTGCAAATGGGGAGGTGGACATTAATGGAAAGGAGCTGCATTTATGAACACTGCCATGTCAAGAGTCTCGATATGCCTGCCTCTAGTTTCCTGTGGAACATGAACATGTTAATAAATCATTGCTCTCAAACAACCCTTGAGCTTTATTTTACTGTTGGAAAAATCTGTCCAACCGTAAGCAAGACACTGATCCAAACAGTCAAACTCATCGCCCATAACTCTCTAACAGCCCAAATGTCTCTCTCACCTGAATTGTACGTATAATTCTACACACAAATCCAAAAAATTAATCTTTAAAATCTTGGACCTAAGTTGACATGACCAACTCCTATTTTGTGTATGTTGAAACTCTAAAACTAGCAAGTTGCAAACAAACTATTTCCTTTGACATACTCTTTTCAAAAAAACCCAGACTGTCCAGCTCTGGATTCTGTTCTTTTCTCATTCTGTTTCCAAGCTGAAGACTCTCCTAAAGTTCTGACAGCCAAGATAATCACCAATAAAATACAGCTGCAACAGAACCCAGAGTTGTTACTGAATTTGTGTTCCTAAGAGAATATTTCATTCCTTACACTATATTCATCTTTGAATATATTCATCTATATTCAACTTTGTAAAATACATGCACACTTAAAGAGGGGTGTGTAACAATGAAGTGATTCTTCGAAACACTTCTGCAGAACCATCCCTGGACATAGAGAAGGAAAGACAAAAATAACTTTTTTTTTTGGCCCCTAGGAATATTTAGAGTAGGTAAACTTATCACATCTATTTGCAGTATTTGTTAATATGCCTGCCTCAAAAGCCAGTAAATTCTCAGTTTGGATTTGTCAAAACTAACAAAGTATTTTCAAAGCCTTTTTATAAGTAGTTCCTAATGGGATTTATTATTATGCTTTGTACTAAGTGTACAAAGCACCACACAAATAAAAACAATAAAAAATGCACAACTGTCTTTGCAAAAAAAACAGGATCTTACAGGGTAAGACAAAAGTGCAGGTAGACATAGTTGGATCTAACACTCTGGGATAAGACATTCAAAAATACCTAAAACTCTCTTGTATTCCTATCTTCTTATTGCAACTGATCTATGAAATTAAAATGTCAATGACTTTTCCAATAGATGTCCAGAGTTTTAAAAACTGCAAAGATTTACTGAAGTATTTAAGTGCATGACATTGCAAAGGGTATTTTCAGTTTTTAACATGATTTCTCACATACTTACATAATGAAGAATATAAAAAACTTTGATAAGCTAACACAAAAGAACAAATTGTAATGTTTCAATGCTTCTAAGTGACAAATGTCTGACTTTTTTTTTTTTCCTCAACTCTCAAGAGATACTATTCCATACACTTAGTGGCTACATACTTAGAAGCTTATGAAGATCCCACTAAACAAGTTGTTAACGTTTTCTGAACAAATAACAAAGATACAATCAACACAAAAATCCCCCTGTGGATTTATAATTTACCTTGATTTTGGGAAGGTTTTGCCTGGCTGGAAAGGTCCTCATTTTCTAAACAGAGAACAGCAGCTTGTTATTGAAAAGCAAATGAAACTCCAGCAGTGAATGATTCACTCCCAACAATGAACCAGGAAAAACAGCATGAATATTTTTAAAGATATGCATGCTTTACCTGAAACCACTTGATTAGTAGTGTATGGTGGAGGAGCTGGTAAGCCTGGAGCTATGACATTGGTCATTGGAACTAAGCCAGCATTGTTGTAAGCACCTAAAATAACAAAGGCAATACACATCCTTGTTGTCAGAACCTGTATCTAGATAAAGCAGTAAGCATCTTCTCCTTTAAAAGAACATTTTCAAGACTGTAAGACATTCCTGCATCAAAAAGCTAGACCAGTTAATTATCCAGGCTGGATGTTGGCTTTTGCCAATGTCTGCCTGAATGGCATGCATTGTGATCCAAATTTTACTAAGGGCGGTTCTCCTGAGAGAGCCTGAAAAAGTCAGGTTTCAATTCCTTTCAGTTCCATTTTGATTGAAAAAACTCAAAGGGGAGGAGTGATTCAGAATGTCTGCAGCATCATTGGTTCCACTCCTATTCCTAATTTAAAGGCTGTTGCAGGTCCTTCGTCAGCATTAAAGCTGGACAAACAAAGGAGCCAAAACAGATCAGTAACTATGACCCTCTAACACTTGCCAGAAAAAGCAGAGAAAAATGTCCCATCTCAAATACTTAATCTAGTTTTCTTCAATATTTCTTCAAATGTTAAGAAATTCAAGTGGGTTAGCAAATATTTTAATATAAAATTCTTACGGCAATTAATGTATTAAAAATACCTTTTTCCTCCCTTATTTTTTGGAGCAACTCAAACTGTTGCATTGCTGTGGTATACAGTTCTGATGAAACACATCTGAAGTTAAATTGCAGGAACTCAAACACATTTCACAGTGGCCCTGAATTAACAGTTTAAGAGCGTAATAACTTAGGCTTCATGGGAAAAGGTAGCACTTGAACAATACTGAAAGTGCAGTAATTTGTCATATACAACTCCTTTCTGATTTCACACTTTCACAGTAATTCCACCTGATGTTAAGATTTCTTGCACGACCTGAAAATCAGAAAGCAGCTAACAATCACTGCATCACCCAGGAAGGAAATGTTCAAGAGGCAGAAAACAGTTAATCATTCTGACTACTGACTGAAAACAATCACATTCAATAGTTTCAAGTCAGCGTCTGCAATCTCATTAAACATGGACACACATATATATCGTTTCACCAGTTATGAATTTTGTTGTCACAAGAGCTTTCTTACAAAACACGTTACAGCCTAATAAGGCCCGGAAACCTCAAAAGCTATTTCATATCCTAAAGCTGTACTAATATTTATATCCTTTCACAGGCCAAATTTTGTGCTTTAAGATACTTTGGACAGGATTTATTCAATATAAATTTGAGCTAGTCTGCAAGTTTGCTGTAGTTTCTTGGCAACAAGTCATCTCCTGGGCAGAAATAATCAATCAGTCTTAGTTTAGCCACCAGTAGTGCCCATATTTCTAAAATGGCTATGAAAAGACTTGCAGACATAAAGTTGATTAGAGGACTCAGCCTTCAGCATACTTGCTAGGAGCACTGCTTCACTTTCTTATCAACTACCTGAAAAACTCCCTGAAATCCCCAACATCAGTGAAAAGCAAGCATCCTAACCAGAGCACTCCTTGTTCCACAGTACAGAATTTCAAGATGAGAAAAGGTTTTCAGCTGCCAGACCTGAATCTGACTACTTTAAGTATTCCAAGCTGCCTTCCAAAGAAAGGGCAGTTACCTTGCTCCCTCCCAAAAATGTCTGGAATCAAACAATTGTTGCAGCAGAGCAAAGACAGAGGAGCTTATGAATAAAGGCTCAATCTTACCAAAAGCACCAGGCTAGAAACAGACCAATAGCAGGAAAAGGCAATCACTATTTCCCTTCTGAGACTGAAATCTACTTTTTTTTTTAGGAAACTGTTTACTCTCCATTGTGATGGAGAGAAAGTAAAGCTGAAGGCAACTGAGAAACAAATTACAGCCCTTCAGCAAGTTCCTACATAGTTCCACCCAATTCAGGGCCATGGCTGACCATATCCCAAGCTGGGTTCTACAGCAAGAAGTCAGACTT
Source organism: Mystacornis crossleyi (assembly GCA_013400655.1). NCBI lineage: Eukaryota > Metazoa > Chordata > Aves > Passeriformes > Timaliidae > Mystacornis > Mystacornis crossleyi. The sequence goes on along the minus strand of VYZQ01011768.1, from coordinate 39,007 downwards.
GTCAAGCCAAAGCCCAAACCTTGGTCAAACGTTGCAACAAAGCCAAAGCCCTAGTCTTGTCTAACATGCACAATGCCTCCCATAAATTAAATACTTTGTCATCAGAAAAGGATTGTAAATTTTTCTTATGGATGTTGGAAAAAGAAGTAAATATATTCCTCTTTTTATCAATTCTGCTGTCATGACAAGAAAAGGTAGAAACCAGTACCCAGAGCATGCTTAGAGAGCACAAGCCAATTTCAGAGATGACCATGGTCAGAGAAACTGACACTTGACACATTACTTAAAAGGCAAATGCATGAAACAATAGCATCAAGCCAGAACACATAGAAACCTTACTTGGTGCAATAGTTGCATGTGGCCGACATGGTGGGATGGGGTATGGAACTGGTTTGTGTGGGTTGTACGTTGATGGAGCCTACATAAACAAAAAACAAATGGAAAAGCAATAGTGAAAGCATTACCTAATGTTTCTCAGACAAAAAGCTAACATTCAGATACTACTACAGACAGGCATTCTTCACTACAAATATACGTGATACAAAATTTCTTCATAATATCCATAGTGACTGCAACTATTTCACTCCTTCTGAAAAGAGTGAAATAAACATCACTAGTATACCTTTGGATTTAATATAAAACTGAGCACGGGGGGAAGGGAACTCCCTTCTGCCTTGCCATTCTCACACTCTGCAGTCTTGGACTGACTTCTCATTTTAAACGTTTAGCACATTTAAAACTAGCAAGCATTTCTGAAGGTACTTATGCCTTTAAAATAATACAGCTTTGTGGGAAACATCTCATAATAAAAGCGGTAATAAAACATTTCGACAATACTTCAGTGTAGTAACAGGTGCACTGAAAGTTTGTCCCACATGCTTAAAAATTTTGAAATACACACCAGCTGTGTTGTCAAGAAACATGAACCTCTAAGGCACTGATGTAATTCAAGTTTCAAAGATAGAGACATTTTCTGTGTTCATGTGAGAAATCCTCAGAGAGCAGCTCATGATGGACGACTAAAAATGCTTTTAGTTTTCTTTTCTGCTACTGTAATTTAAATTCTGTTTTCAAATACACATACACTGTATCCAGTAGAGAATCCTCCTCCTCTACAGATAAAAACTAGACCTCATTTTCAAGTTAAATAAAAAAATACTAGGTTATATTCATTATAGAAGTTTAGCTTCAATTAAATTTCTGCTCTACGGTTTTCTTGCAACATAACAGAATTTTATAACAAAGCTTCGTTGAATTGGCTGGTAGTTGTTTTAGGGTTTTTTTAAGTTTCATTTATTTATTAATTTATTAGACATACTGGTTTGGATGGTCCAAGTATACGGGCCGCTATTCCCTTTCCTTCATTAGTACATTCTTCTGTGTCCTTTTTGATGGGGGTTCCCTGAAACAAAAGAAAATTAAACCAAGCATTAATTTAGAAGCAAATCCCACTGTACAACGTCTGCCATTTTTTTATTTCCTGAACTACATTTGAGTTTTTGAACATTCTGAAAGTAACCATGTTTGTCAGAAAAAAACCAAAACCCAAACAACTGTTTTAAGCTTGTAAAGTAATGAGTAAGAGCATTCCAATAGCTTGGTTTGTAACACTGAGCTTTGGTAAAGAGAGGCATTTTAAACAGTCCGTGTTGATGACGGAATTCTGCATTTTGACTTGTGGGCGTGATAACATTAATTTCGCTGTCCATTAAGTGTTCACAGGAAATGCTTAACATGCTTGTTTAAGAGCCACACAAGATTAGCAGTAGCACTGTAGTGACCATATTAGGTCACTTTATCAACCTACCAGTAAAGCTCTGGATACCTCTACTGATTCTGCCAAATACTGCTGGAGTTTACAATGTTTTCCTGATATGAAAATGTCTTATTTATTAAGTAATCTTTACCTGAAGCAGCATAGAAAGAATGGGCAAATAAAAATAATGCAAGTTCGCTATAAATGTGGAATGAGGTAAAACAAACAAAAAAACCCAACAAACGCACTTTGGTTTTGATTCCAGTTCTCCTTCCATGTATATGATTTCTGGGTTTGGTTATACTACAATGAATCTTAAATCAAGGGTTCATTTGTGAAAAACAAAAGCATAGGATCATGCTTACTGGAAAAATTCCATTTATGCGGCTTGGCTTGCCCTTGGGATAAGGATTGCCAGGAATCATGCCACAGGATGATATCATAGCATGAGGAGCCTTACAACCTGTTTTTGAAGCCTGCAAAATAATCAAGAAAGAACATTATTTGCCATTAAATTCGATGCTCTAAAGAAACTAGTTACTACTTCATGACATTTAGACTGCAGGAATCAACCTATCTGGAACAACTGAAGTCCATGTCTCAAGTCTTATTCCAAATACTCCAAATAGTGTAAACTTCTGCCAAAGTCCACCTCTGCTTATACTGAACTTGGGCTTAAGCACTTGGTGCTCTCTAAAACAAACTGTTTCCTCCAGCACTGGTTGCAATTCTGCGCCCCTTTTTCCATATATTCCTAATGCCTGACAGAAAGTTCCCCTTTTGTTGCACACATACTACACAGCTCTTATCTTTTTGCAGTTGCTTGTTTCAGTTTGTCTTCCACCAGTAGCTCCCAGAAGTCCTCATGCTAAGCCCTGGCCCCTCAACGACCATAAAGATGTAAACAGAATCCTAATAGAACAAGGATATTAGTTTATCTTGATTACCTGTTCGAGAATTCTTCTGCATCTTTTCTTCTCTGACATATTAATTCTGAACAAATCTTCAATAAGGCGATAATTCTGAGCATCAACAATGTTGCTGTAAAGATATTGACAATTACTGCAATTCCATTTGCACAAGCTGAAACAATGCACCACTGAAAAGTGACCCACACTTACTTAGCCACTACCCAACAGTACATTAAAAAAAACATAGTTCAAATTATAATATTGCTATTGAAGTAAAAACTCCAGGCTTAAATATGGTAATTTTTTCCTAATATCCAGTCTAAACCTACTCTCAGTGTGAAGCCATTCCCCTTGTCCTGTCACTACACTCCAGCTCTCTTGCAGGCTCCTTTCAGGTACTGGAAGGCTGCAATTAGGTCACCCCAATTTGTTCCAGGCTGAACAAACCCAATTCTCTCAGCCTTATGTCTACCTCTACAATGTCTGCTTCTAACTGTTCTACTGAGCAGCCCCACCAGTAATGGATTTGCACTTTACCTTAACCAGGCACAGTGCTTCCTTCTAGGAGTAACTTAAGTTTTATATCCTCAAACATGAGCTAAACCAATATAAGTTAAGGAATACAGCACAAGAGATACTTACGAAGCTAAGATTTCAAGGGCAATAAGTTTATCTTTACTGAATGTGAAGCAGTTGAGAATATTAACCATTTTTGATGCTGGAACTGCCACTATTTTCTGATAAGAAAGAAAGAAAAAAGGAGTGTATAAAATAAAGCAGTACAACTATTCAAAACTCAGAATACACCTCAGTAACAGCTTCATATGGTGTATTTCAGTATTTAATAGCCTCTCCCTCCCACTGGGAAGGAGACTACAGGCTAAATGAGGAACAAGCAGCTCCAAAAAGCACTCACCCAAAGCAAAGAAATCAGGAGAGTTAACAATAGTTACAAAGGGTTACATCTGTTCCTGAGATACACAGGAAAGTAAAATTTACTTTAGTCAGAAAAGATAACCCAATTAGAAGTACAAAGTTTCATAGCTTGAAACCACTGAAGAAGGAGATGAAGAAGAAACTTTGAAGATTTTAAAGGGTAGATTGACTCACCAGCTGAAAAGTAGGTGTCATAAAATTAAAATGACATTAAGAGAGCAAATTTATTCCACAAGATTATGTCACAAGAACTTACATGTTGCAAAGCCTTTATTGCCTTGAGCTGTGGTTCTGCCCAGGAGAAGTATCTCAGTAATTCAACAACCTGCAACAGTAAGGCCTCCGATTAATCTTTTAGATGTATTAAAAACATATGCTAACAGCATCAACATGACCTTTCTACTTTTGTAGCACAGTGGTTTATTGCTAAAAAATATCAGTATGTCTGTGATGTCTGATTGTTGGTGCCTACCAGCATCTAACCAGATTTTCATTTCTAAGTAGGCACCTAAAATTCTATTTTATGAGATGAAGATTTTCTATGGAAATATGAAAATATTTCTATGGAAATATTTCAAATACTTACTTTTCTACATGTATTTGCATAGACACCTAACAATGCCACTATATTAGAATAAGCTAAAAAAAAAAAATCAACTCTCTCTGAAAAAGCTTATCAACAATCAGTATCCCAAACAGCATATTCCCAAACATACACAAAAAAAATCCAGCAGGAAAAGAAATAGCAAAAAGAAAATCTACGTATTATTATGTTATACATTATTACTACATCTCTATTTAGACAATACATGCAAAATAATCCTAAATTCCATTCAATAAATTTACACCATTTTCCTGACACAGTAAGAATAAAAATGTAGTGATTTTGATGACAAAGCAACTTGGAACTCTTTTTAATAGTGTCATGCTGATATAATAATAAGGAATTAAATCTCCTCAGTTAATAAATATGAAAAGCTAATATAATCAGCCTCAGTATGACTGGAGACAATCTGTTTGTATTACCCAACACACAAAACCAATAGCTCCCATTAAACCCATAACAGTGTTGACTTTACCTGTTCACTGGAAAAGTATCCATGAACATATTCAATAGCTTTTAATTTGTACTCAGTCAATACAGCCTAAAAGATATAGGGAAAAAAGATACATAATTAGTGACTCAAAATTATAATTATAGCACAACCATCTGCTAATCTATTAATCTAAAATCTGCCCCTACAAAGTGACATTTGTATCAAGTACACTGCAGCACTATGAAGTAACAGTACATTTCTTAGGCAACTGAGAACAGGGAAGAGCAGAAAGATGTGATTTAATTCTTCTGTTAAAAAAAATACTCATTTTTTTTATTTACTTGATTTTGCTTTTTTGTTGTTGCTTGTAACTGAGAGAACATCATCACTCTCTTTTTGCTCCAATGATGTATGTCAACTTTAAGTTAAACAAGACAATACAGTTGATTATTCAGGCAATTTCTTTGTATGGCCCCAGTAAACTAAGTAGCAAAGTATTTTACCTCTGTGAATTTATGAAGAAATTGGATAATGAGTCTATACAGACAGAATTAAATACACAACAAAGCTTGCACCAGAGATGGATACTGCCTTATGATTATCCTTACATGTGACAAATTTTAACATACAGTCATACAAAACAAACAAAGCACAGTACTTTAATGTAGCATTGGCCTTTTGACTTTGTGGCAAGACAGTTTTGTTGATAACCACCTGAGCTGTCAAATAGCCAGGATTTCCTCCCTCTCCAGTACCCAGCTCTCTGTGACAGGTACAAGATGTGAAAGACAGCCAACAGCTGAATCCCTGCCCCAAGCTGATGAAAACACCTTTCTTCCACAGTTTCCAAGTTTCCCCCTTCTAATGCTAGATCTTGTGTATTCTCAAACCACCTTTAGCTTTACCCACACACCCACTTCTTTCTCCCAACAGCCCTAAAATCTACCCTCACCCCTTTTTTTGTTCCTGTCCCTCCACATAGACAGAACACAGTCTCCAGCACTGCAGCTTGACTGTGAGTAGCACAGGTGCACAGAAATCTACTTAGATACTGTTTGAGGCAACCCTCTTCCTTTCTGTACCTCATTAACAGACAAACACAGACACACGGAAGTCACAGGGGAGAAAGAATTTCTCCCTTCATGCTCATTTTTTTTTTCTGCCCTTTCCTCTTCTTCATGTGTTTTGGAAAAAAAGCAGGGCACGTCATATTTTTTACCAAAATAAATATTACTTTTCCTTCTTAAATCAACAACTGAATGACTTTATAACAAGAGTACAAACAGAAAGCACTGCTATGCATATTTATGGAAGGAACAAAAAACAAATAAACCCCTCAAAGTTTATTTTGCTAGTAATTGTAAATACATATAGTGGAAAAGAGAAGCTACGCATGAGGACATATAATAATTGTTCCTGCTAACTGTAGGACTGAAAATGGAACATGCCAACACAATAAACTTGTAAATCACATCATAAAGAAGGTTCTACCACAGAGCTAGAAGTGAAGCTTAAACAAAAACATAGCAACAAAGACACAAAATCAGCATTTGGACAATGAATGTTACACTGCAACAGCACAACTATTATTAACACAGCACAGCACTGATCCTTAGATCAACAGCAAGTTGGAATACAGGAATAGAGGCAGATAGCATAGAGGAAACATAATTGCCCAAAATCACATGTCTAAACCCTTTTGTCTGAAGTCTTTAGTAATCACAGAGTGTATTCTGAAGGACTGCACTGCAGTAATATAATTGAAGCATTACTCCCTCCCACCATCAATTATCAGAAAAAGCATTCACATGCAAGTCATGCCTTGATTTTTGGTTTTGTTTTGTTCCCAGATTTTCCACACAAATTCATAGTTGGGAGGGAAGTCCACATCCTGAAATATCTTACACTGTCATGTTTTCAGATGTTTTAGAAAGGAGACTTTATAATCATGATCTTATGCAAAAATGTAGTTGTGATAACAGAGACTCACCCCTGGGGCTTCTGTTGAAGAATTTTATACTTCAATATGGTTTTATACCTCAATATGTTGCAAAATAATAATACTGCAATTGCAGCCATCACTGCCTCATGCCGAAGAGAAACTGAACTGAAACTCAGCTCCAGTACCCAAGTCCAAATAAAGGAAATTTACCTTTCCTAGATAAACCAACATAATAAAAACTCCCACTTATTACAAAAATGCTATGGATCGCTGTTCTGCCATGAGGAATCTCATCTAAAACAAGCCCTTCATTGTCACACCAAGACAGCTTCAGCAGGTTAACTGTTCTACTGTAACACTTAAATAACCTCTGCTAAACTGCAATAAAACACATCGTCACAGGTTTCTGCTTCCCAGGCAAAACAAGAAACATTAATGTCAAAGGTTCTGATTTTTTCTCTCTCCTTTTCTCCTTCTAGCTTTTGGGGAAGTGTACCAACCACTAACGTCGGGCTTTCCTCTTAAAAGCAGGCCTGTGTGCAGAGAGAAACCAGAGCCCCGCCAGACACGAGGAAGCCCAGGTTTGTAACTCTGTTCCTCACAACTAGCAGCACTTTCCTCGGTGAGCTTTTAAACAGCAGATGCAGAAGATGCAGAAGCACAGCTCAGAGCACACATCAAAACGCAGGATTTACATCCCAGAGGAAGAAGGTATGCACACTCTCCTGAGCTGTGGGAGACGTGACTTCCAACAAGGCCAACAGAGTGCAGCTCAGAAATCGGCGTTCTCATGTCCTATTTGTGCACTGTACTTCCTAAATCAGTGTAAAAAGCTGGGTACTTCACACTGTCTCCGGTCAGGCCAAGCAAACGCAGCCCTTCCCCCCAAATAAGAGATGCTTGGGTACTTTGTTTTCATTCCTCATCTTCCTCTAAAGTGAAAATACTGCGGTAACCTTATCCAAGTGCCAATTTCAAATGACGGCTCAAGATCATCCAGTCCCTACATCCCCTGCCATGGGCAGGGACACCTCCCACTAGACCGGGTTGCCCAAGGCCTTATCTAACCTGGCCTTGAACACTGCCAGGACTGGGGCATCCACAACCTCCCTAGGCAACCTGTTCCAGTGCCTCATCATCCTCACGGTAAAGAATTTCTTCTTAATATCTGATCTAAATGTTTCCCCCTTTCAGTTTGTAGCTATTACTCCTTGTCCTATAGTCCATCACCAAATGATTAAACTAACACAACAAAACGAGAAGTTACCTTCCTAATTTCATCCAGCACGGTTTCAAATGATTTCTTATCCATCTTGATTACTTCATTCAATGCCGACACTTAAATGTGGAGGAAATAATACTAGTAATAAAAAAACTCCTAAGTGACTTTAAGCATACAGGAAAAAAGAATTAAAAAAAAAAAGAAATGCCGGGCATGGAAGGCGGCCCGGGCTGTCCTCGGCCCCCGGGGATGGAGCGCTGCCGCCTCTGCAGTGCCGGACACAGAGACAAAGGCGCCCGCCGGGATCCGCCCGGCGCGCCCGCTCCCCGCGCGTCCCGCGGGCGCTCCGGCGAGCGGCGGGAGAGGGCGGGCGCGGGG
>VYZQ01011768.1:0-15377 GCA_013400655.1 Mystacornis crossleyi | reverse complement strand
GCAGAAGATTACTCTTGGCTCCCAAATGGGGCCTCCCACTGCAATGTGCGTGGCAGTGGGTGACCGGTCTACAAGCAATTGTCCCTACAGGGATGCTGTAAAAGAGAAAGGAATCGTATTAGAGGCATGTGCTTCAACATGTGTATAAATCTTATAGTGGAAATATGCCTTTAATCAGTTAAGGAGAAGACCTGGAAGTCAGGGGGGAGGAGAGGGGAGGGATTCTACTTAGCAGAGGGGAGGAGAGAGAAGCGATTGTACCTACCGGAGTCCACACTAACTCTGTAATAAGGCTTGCCCCATCTTACTTAATGCCCAGTCTAATTTCAGGGCTCTTAGTTGAAAACTAGAAAATTATTATAAGAGCAGGGATTTTACTATAACTAAGAATTGCCATGATGTGCCTCCAAGCTGTTGCCTTAACAGGGCTTTGTGATGGATGACGCTATCCGATGAAAACAGAAAGAAAGTAAGTTTGAATCATCTGTAAGACAGATAATGAGCTGGAGGAGGTAAAAATATTTGGCATAACTTTAAAGGTGGTACCTTTCAATGGATTTGAAAATGCTTGTCAGTGTTCTAACAGGGATGCATGGTAAACAGAGAGCAGAGAGCTCCTGATTTTCATTTTGCCCAAACTCCTTGTTGTAAATGTCCTTCTTTCTCATAGACAGTTAAGTCAGCAGGAAATACAGGCCACAAACAATATTTATCTAACATCTTTTATGAATTAAACTGTTGATATTAATAGAGTCAGGTTGCTATTTTCCTTATAGTTATGTCTGATGGTGTTTCCCCAGCTGACCCATGTGGATCTACCTCCAGAGCTCACCCAGCTGCAAAGGGCTGCCACAGACAGCTTCCATCATATACTTACCTTCTCTCTGGCCTGCTGCTTTCCATCACAGTTTCTCCATCCTCACACAGGCTTTGGCAGTGCACAAGTCTTCTTCCTTGCCCACAGCTCCCCAGCAGTGCACAGGAGAGGAGGTCACATTGTACATCAGGAAGCCCTGATAGCACTGGAGGGGCTTATGTTAAAAAGTCTCCTTTTTTTCAACTCAGCATTGTGAAGAAAGACGCAGCTTATCTAAAAAGACAGATTTGCTGGCAGTCTAGGAAAGGCCACCTCTCAAGCAGAGCTGGCCACCAGGCAGTCCTAGGAAGGTTGCCAGGTGCTGTGAAACCCGTGCACCTCTGCAGAGCAGTCGGTCATGCAAGGCCTGGGGCGTCACATTGGCTTCTCCCTGTGCCCTTCCTGTTCTGCATGGAACCAGAGGGCCCTTCAGTCGCGATGGCTGCTCTCTGAGCAGCACCTTCCTCCTCCAACAGAGAAAGCAATCACGCTCCCAGTGTAAAACCTGTAAGGATCTGCAGACACAACTTTTGCAAGGAGAAATATTATCTCTTGTTAGCCCAATTGAAGCAGTTTAAAGCAGGGGACAAGCATTTGGGTATGTAAGGCCTTGTGTAATTTTTTTTTTTTTAAATCAGCTTTCTCACTAGGTATAATAAAGGATATCACCTTCCCCAGCAAACTTCAACTTGCTCAAGATGATGTAACAAATTTCAGATTGTATGGATTGCATATTGTATGTATCCTAAACACAAACACACACACTGGTCTACAGATAATGTATCAGGAGAGGTGTGCAGCAGATGCAGTATATATATATATATATGTAATCTAACATTCATACATATGTATGGTATTTTAATTTAATTTTTATTGATCTAGTCTGGGTCTGAGGCATGCTGGGAGAGGAGAATAGTGGCAAATGCTTCTATAATGAAACTGCCTAAGCCACCCAGCATCAGCACTAGTTCCCTGCTGTGCTTGCTCTGTACCGAGACAGCCCGAGCCCTGGAGGCCTTCCCCAAGGAACTGGGCTGGTGTTAAAGAAAAGCAATATATAATTCAGTAAGACAATCTGAAACCTCCATGCTTTCAAAAGGAGGTCTAGTTTGGTGTGAGGAATACATTAGATCAGCTCAGGTGCCCCAAGGAATGCTATTGCACCAGTCTAACTCACTGCAATAATTACAGTGTATGACTTTTAATGGATTTTATGACATCCTTAGTTCTCAGTCTTCTGCTTGGGAGAAATTTCAGTTGGGATAGTAAAGGAATAATAGCTGCTTGGCCCAAAATCTTTATCAGAGAAGAAACTCTTGCATCTCAATCTAAAAATCTCAATCCCTGTGTTATTTCAAAAGAAAAAAAACAGCACTTGGCACTACACAACAGTGAGTGAGATAAAAGCCTGCACGTTGCCAAGAGACCTTGACATAAGCACACTGCAGATAATGAAACAGTGGGAAAATTAATAGAGAGGAAATTATGAGCACCTTCTAAAAAGTTTCATTATAAACATACCTGTTAGCCCACAAAAGAATTTCTTTTTCTCGGCAATGTGGTTAGAGGTGAATCCAAGTAAACAAAACATTCAAAAATGAAGTGGAACACAGTGGCATTTAATGGAAGTACAAGTCCATGACACAGGCTGGAAATGTATCCTTTTTGTTAGGCTAAGATTTATGCAAGCCTAGTCAAACTGAATGTGGCTCCTGGTGCACACATTTAAAGAGATAGTACCAGGATAGATCTATCCCTAGGATAAGGGTCTCAAATCTGAAGTATAAATTAGGCTCCAAACCAGGAGTGGCAATTGGTAACATTTAAATAAACACCAGCAGGCCAAGTGATTGATAATCCCACTGCTCATCCCTCACTAGCCTGTGTCTCCTCGGTGAGGGTGAGTAACAAAACCGGGTACATACTCTGAAGTGTAATAATTAAATGGGCTGAATCCTGCACAGCTGGATCTTCAAAATGCAAATACTGCTACTTTTTTAAATTCAGCAGAGAATTTATTAGCCTTTTATGCAGATAATCAGATGCAGTGAGGGAGGCATGAGTGGTAAAACTGAAGCAATACTGGCAACCCAGAAACAGTGGGACAAATGGGATTGGGTGGCTTCTTTCCTGTTCTGGGATAAGACTATTTTAGCTGCTGCAGTTGGTTTAATTGCCTGGCCTTAGTTTTTTAAGTGGGTGAAAGCAAACCTGGAGCCTCATGTTGGTCCCTTATTTTTTGCTTTCTTGCTTACTCTGCAAAGGAAGAGAAGGAAACAAAACGGGAAGCTGACCACTCCTCCTCCAGCCTGGGGAGAGAGGTCTCCAGGTGCCCAACAAGGGTGGCTTTTGCTTTGCAGCAACACCCTCACCCACAGATCACCCTGAGGGGAAAGAAGGGAAGAGAGAACAGAACCAGTCCTGGACACTTCTCCTCCCATTTGTTTTGCAGCTGTTTTACTTGGAGCCCAGTCCTAGACCCCAGCCTCTGGTGTCCTGTTCCTCTTCTTCAACAAGGCTCTTGAGGAAACTTCCAGGACTGCAGTGGGCTTATCAAAATACAAGCTGAGTGATCAATAAAGCCAGTCATGTCACCCAGCCAGAACTTTCCAACATTCACCTTTATTAGACATTGGGTTTGTTTACTTTTCACCTCTGAAGTTAAACTACTCAGGCTAAAGTCATCCATGCGATGGATTTGCTTTATCTTCTGCTTAAATCAGTGGCTCCTAAGAAAGTACATTATTTTCCACTTATTTAGAAGAATTTTAAAACAGGCAGGCAGAAGCTCTAATGCCTTCCTACTAAATATTGCTTAAAATTCAGCAAAGGTCATGTCCTCTGCATGAGATAATTTCCACTTGTTATTCCTGTGGAAAATGTGTGGATGTTTGGCTGTGCAATGAGCCTGGAGATGTCCAAGGAACGAGAAGCTGAAGGAGGACCACGCAGCAGAGGATGCTGAATGAGACAGGAGCCTCTGGGGAGAAAATAAATTGGTGATCATGTCATTAAAGATTGTAGCCATGATGCATGTGGGGAAAGGGCAGATTTAGAGTTGCACAGAGGGCATTAACTCTGACACTTCCTAGGCTTTTGCCTGCTTGAGTTAGTAGATTTTCTAAGGTATTAAATGTGCATATGTGCACATACAGTATTGTTTTCTGACAATGTCCCTTTAAGCTGATAAACCTGTTTGCAATTCACAATACCTCGACACAATGCCACTCAATGAAAATAACTGTTGTGTAAAGTGATCCCTAAGACATAGCTGAGGAGAACGTAAAATTACAGTGCAAAGTGGGCTTTCAGTGTTACTGAGAAAGAAAATAATGCATGTCACCAGAGGTGGGCTGCTGCTTTGGATCTTACTCTCTCTCTACAGTTCTCCTTACAGCTATGTCCAGTGGTGTTTACAGGGTATGTGTTTAGGTGGAGGGGAGAAAACTCTTCACCAGAAGCCTCAGGAACACACAACAAAAATATTTTTCTTGGTTTGTCAGTTACTTGTTTTTGTTACTTCTGTAACCAGCTCTGTCTTTTACTCCTTCTTAGTTTTTAATTTTATTTAGCTGACCTTGCCTGTACACAGATCCACAAATAGAACAAGCCAGTCTCCCCCTCACAGTGTAAGACTCAAAAATTAGCTTTTAATGAAAGATGCTTCCAGTCTTTTTAAAAGAAATAGTAATTTGAGTCACAACAAGGACTATTAAACAATTTCCTGTACTGAGCTACAATAGGTGTGTTCATCTCTACACATCTTCTGATTGTTCACTATTATTCTTACTGCTTATATATCTTGATGGGTTTTAATGTGCTTAAGATGCTTCTCCAGAGTATTTTCCTGTATTAAGGTGAGCAGAGTTATTATATGGTTGGTCCTTTTGTCTTCCAAGCATCTTATTACCTTATCAATTAAGATTTTATGAGTAGTCCTATCTTGTTAAAATTTGCAAATCAAGTAACTTTTAATTAAAAGGAGAATTATTTGATAGTAGTCTCTGCTGGGTTTTAGCTAAAGTAAATCAAAACACAGTATAGCTGAAATTGTCTTGAAAGCAGAAAGACAGTTGCACTGTGAATCTGTGGGGGTGGAGGTGGTGAATTACACTGTGAAAGAAAATGAAAACCAGATGGCACTTGCCAAACACCACCACAGTGCAGTTATGCATCGTGGAGGCACAGACACATAGCACTTACACAAACCTGTTACCTGGATCCTCACCAGGCTGCTGAGCAGAGTGAAGCTTGAGTTTTGCTGAGGTGTCAGGTGACATCGGGGTCTTGTGAGATGAAGGCAAAGCAGCAGCTTGGGCTCAATGAGCCCAGGCTTCAGATAAGATGATGGACGGGCAGTTTGCCAGGACCTCCCCAGCAGTGGTGGCTTTGCCCAGAACTGCTGCACCATTTGGAACCCCCACCAGTGCCTGCAGGGCAGGGAGCTGCTGGCTGCTCTGATAACAGGGCGTGAGGGGGGGTTGGAGTCTGAGCTTGAACAGCGTGGTTTTTTCCCTTTTACAACAGCTCAGGCATCGCTTTGGTGGCCACAAATAGTTTTAAACTCACAACTTCAGTTGCATTATGAATCTGAGCTTGGTGTAGGAGGAATCCAGACTTTATATAGGAGGAGATAAAACTTGTAGGAAAGGTTAGAACACTGACTGCACTGCAACCAGGAATAAAATTGTCACTGACAACTACAGCAAAACCAGCATTTTCCCCTATGCAAATACATAACATATTTTGTTGCTGCTAATACAACCCCACTCACTAGGACCACAGCAAACACAAGAAGATATAACCTGGTGATGAGGGATTGACATCAGATTTGGGTTGGTTCTTCTGCTCCAGAGCATCCACAGTTTACAAGTCGGAAAGTGCAGCTGTAAGTGAACAGAAGCTTTTTGCTCAGCGAGTTATTGCATATTAAATCTTGTTGTTTGAATTTCTTTGCAATTTTAAAGCAGATTTTCCAATCAACAGATGACTCATTCCCCTAATCCTCTTTATTTTGCCAACAGACAAGTAAGAAGACTCAGCTGATACACACCTTGGCATATTGCCATTTTATGATTCAGTCTACTATCATAATTGTTTGTTGTTCTGCTTTGTTTCAGTGAAAAAGACGGATTATAATAATTATTTTGCATATTGTACTTCTCTTTTAGTCCTCAGATCTAGAAAGAGATTTGGACCTGTTTTCCTGCAAGTGAACCACAGCAGAGACATGCCATTTTTATTTGAGATACCTAGGTTAATATTTATTATCAACATCTCTTATTAGCAGAATTTAAGAGGAAAATCAATTCCCAGGAAAATCCTTGTGGGCACTTTTCCATCAGTGAAAGGTCGTGGCATTGCAGAGTTAAAGCCTCATCATCTCCACATGACTATTCTTGCTGGGTTTGTTTCAGTTAAAATATCTTGTGAAATGGTCATATGAGTGCTTTATGATTTAATTCAGCAATTTATAGAAGATTCCCTTTGGCTAGAATATTCCACCCTGCAGCCGAGATGCAGTAACAGACAATATGCCTGAGGCAAAGGAAGGGACAAATTTTAACTGGGGATGCTAAAAGCTTGTGTAGGTACACATTTTTAGGCGTTCTACCATGCTGTGGCATCATGCATGGTGCTCAAGGTGAAAAAGATTTTGGTCCATTAATGTTGCAAAACTGACCCCTCCTTCAGCTGGGGTGAATGTTGCATGTCACAACATAAGAAAGCTTCTCTGTGGGAGAGTTTCCAGATGAGATCTCTCATCCACCACATTGTGAAGGCAAGGGTCTAATTAGATCCATTAGGTGATTTTCTCACAAAACCCACCTGTGAGTTGGTGCTGACCTGAGATGTGCAGCTTCTGGCCACAGCCCTGATATACACCTGCCTAATGCACTCCATGGGAAAAAATGCTCTTTTCCCTGGGCAGCTGGGGGAGGGTCTGAACTCCAGTATCTCAGGTTGAAAGGCTGGATGGCAAAGACTATGTCCATTCTATTAAAAATAACAAAACAGAGGGTTTGGTTCCTATCCCTGAGTGACATGGACTGTCTCACATCCACACAGCCCGGGACATGCTCCTCCTCTAGCACTCCCACACCATCCTCCCTCTGGATGTCCTCTGCCACTCAGCTGGTGCCCCTTCAGCAACAGAATTATGATTTAGAGGGCTGGGGAACTTTACCTTGTTTTCTTTTCCTGAAATAATCTAGGGTTTGCTCTGCAACTCTGAACTTCAAGAACCTGTAAGTGGATGTTTTATTCACACCAGTGTGTGGCACAAGCGTGTACACCAATGATGGAGGGTCAGGTTCACACACGGTGCCTTCTGGCAGGAGCTGCTGAGATAAGACTCTCCCCAGAAGAACTTCTGGGCTCTCTCTTGGAGAGAATTCATTGCAGTGGTCAGGTCAGCCCTTGAGCAAACTAAAGATTCAGCAGAGAACAGTTGGGGGCCAGTGCTCAGCCTCACCCCCTGCCCCACATTTGTTTAGCAGTACTAACATACCAGGAATCAGCACCTTATTTTCGCCAAAACAGTATTACCAAATGAGCAGAAAAGGAATGACATAAGTCAAATTCAATATTGCACACACTCACTCTCTGTCAGGAAGCAAAACATTCCCATCAAACAGTTTAATCCAGATTAGAAATATATATATATATATATACACACACATATATAAATCTGGCAGAGAAGGAATCTTAAGTCTCTCAAGTCAAAAGTACCTCCTGGGACTTCTCCTGGGAAAGTCAGCTCATGCCCCACCTCCCACTCAAGGTCCCATCCAGAATTATGGTTTCATCTTATGCAAAATACCCAAAGTTTTTAGCAGAATATTTGAAAATTAATCCTGCAGCACAATCATGGAAATTCCTCTCTTTTTAACGGGATTTTCTGCCTGGCTAACAAGCAAATTGTCTTTTAAAGGAAAGCTGCCTTTGAGTTTGTTCTCCTGCTGGATTCCAGCCCGGTTGACAGAGAAGGATACTCCAGAGAAGTTTTGTTCTCTCTGACAATGATCATGCTGTTAAGGGATGTGTAACGGTTATTTATTTAGTTATTTATTTATTTGCTTGCTTACTGACTTGCCATAGTTAATCTCTGTTGCATTGCTGCCTGCTGTCTCTCCCCATTGGTTTAAAAGGAATGTTGCACCTTGGGCTGTTTTTTCCTTCACAGTACTTTAGCCACCCAAATCTCTTGGTGGTGGTGTCTCCTGTCTTCTAGCCCTGGGGATACTTTTCTGCCATAATCATCCTTTATCTGTCTTAGGGTTAACTCTTGCATTCCTTTTTCCCTAGAGGTGAGGGAATGGACAGACAAATGGAGCCAAGAGTGAATGAAAGCAGCAGGGTGGCATACCCCAGCAGGGTAAAATGCTGACTTAACCAGCACTGCTTTGGACAATCACAGTTTTTCCCAGTTACCTTACTGGTCACAATCTCTACAGGTCACTGCTGCGCTCTGTAGTCACAAGCTTCTCAGACAGAGAGTGATACGTTTTCATTTATCTGTGAGGCAACCAGCACAGCAGTAGCGCTTCTGAGCGTAGATGATAATTCATTCTGGCACTGTGCTGTGCTGTGTTAATATGAAAATGCAGTACTGATTTTGTTTATTTGTTTTGTGTAAGGAGATTGATGCTAAATTTCCGCCTGTAAATCCAACAGGATCATTGTGGTTTAAGATAATTGCATAGCTTAGCATAGTTGTAAAACTGCAGTTGATTCTGGCACTGGGACCCTGCCTTTGATGTGTCTCAGGTTCATCTCCTGGAATGGAGTGCCAGTTTGTTCCACAATCCATCATTTATTTATTTGAATCTAAAATAATCAAGATCGGTTCCCAAGGCCCTGTGGAACTGCCATAATAAATTATGCAAAAATACTGTCAAGTTAAGCCTCAGCAGTTCAGCCAACTATCTACCTCCACTGTCAGCTGGAATGCGTGTCTCTGCCTCCTCTGAAAACCCTCTTACATAAATGCCTTTTGCAGTGTGCCTGAAAAGTCAGCAACTTTGGTATCTTTAAAAGAAACAGAGGAAAAACTTCCAAAACCATCAAATGTAACACTTTGCAAGTGCTGTGCTTCTCTCAGTTACTGAGATCTTCTGAGGAAAGGACATTTCTTGGTGTTGCAGGCCCAGTCCATGGAGAACTTTACTGTGCACACAAAACTGAGTGTGTGACAGGACAGGACACTCTCAATCCAAACATAGAGAGTAAGGAAAACTGCAAGGGATGACCACAGATACATTCTTTCCGCTTTCCCAGGAAAACACCATAAACTCCAAGAAGCACTGAACACAGCTCCTGAGATACCAATTTCTTATCTCTATACTGGGTCTGTGTGCAAGGTTTTGTTGGTGGGAGGTACTACACAGGTGGCAATTGTGAGAAGCTGCCAGAAGTTTCCCCATATTCAACACAGCCGATGCCAGCTGGCTCCAAAATGGACCCACTGCTGGCCAAGGCCAAGGCCATCAGACAGTGCCTCTGGAAAAACAGAGTTGAGGAGGAGAAAAAAACACGGCAACTGCAGCTGTAGAGAGGAGTGAAAATATGTGAGAGAAACAGCCCTGCAGACACCAAGGTCAGTGGAGAAGGAGGGGGAAAAGGTGCTCCAGGTGCCAGAGCAGAGATTCCCTGCAGCCCATGATGAAGACCATGGTGAGGTAGCTGTGGCCCTGCAGCCCACAGAGGTCCACAGTGGAGCAGGTATCCTCCTGCAGCCCACAGAGATGTATGATGGACTGTCTGCAACCCCCATTCCCTGTCTTCCTGCACTGCTGGGGGGGAGAAGGGAAAGAATTCAGGAGGGAAATTAAACCCAGGAAGAAGGGAGCGGTGGTGGGAAGTTGTTGTAAAATTTGGTTCTATTTCTCATTACCGTACTTGGTTTTAATTGCCAGTAAACTGAACTAATTCCCCCAAGTCGAGTCTTTTTTGCCCACTATGGTAATTGGTAACTCTCTCTGCCCTTTATCTTCACTCACGAGCCTTTTCTTTATTTTCTCCCCTGCCCAGCTCAGTAGGGGAGTGACTGAGCAGTTTTGGTGGGCACCTGGCACCCACCCAGGATTAGCCCACCACGTACTCCCAAATAGTCTGCCTGGATTTCAATTGTTGAGCTGCATGAGGCATGTTTACCAGCATCTAACCCTGAGGTAGCCATCACGTGGATCACGTTGTCAGTGTTTGTGCCCAAGAGAGAAGGCTGTGTGTGTCTCATGAGACACATATTATGAAAACTGGCTAAGAAGAATGCTAACAAAGGAAGAAGAAAATCATAAATAAAGTAGGCTTAAAATAGTGAAATTATTTAAACTATTATTTTCACTGTAGAAGCTCTAGCTCTTCACTTTTTTGCCTAAAGCCTGTGTGCCTGGTATCTCCTGAATAACTTCCCAGTATATCCCATTTCTTCCTACTCTTGTTAGTACTGTGGTAAAAAAGGTCAATTGTCACAAAATGCTATTAAACTCCTTTAGCCTCCAAAATGCTTGGCTGCATCTAGTCTGCCTGTTGGCACTGCTCTTTGTTATGTAGTAAATCCTGTGCTCATGAACTGTCTGGAAAAATGCTTGTGGGCCCTTTCCAAAACCATGCCAACAACTTCTGGCAAAAATGCAAAAAAATTTTGGCAATTTTGGTTGCGTGAAGCACCTTCTGCAACCTACAGAGACCAACAGACCATGTGCAGCCAAGGATGCTGCCCATCGAAAAAAGTTCTTGACTTAGGGGACTCGAGATCTGCAGCTGAGTCTCAGCCTGCACAATGGACATCTCCGGTCTGCACAATGCCTGTGCCTTGGGATGGAGTCTACAGAAAGTCCAGGCTGACTATGGACCCAGTACTAAGTGGAAATAAAGCACCTTTCTAAAATCTGGTTCCTAAATACAAAAAAGGAAAGTGTAATGGAAACTTGAGTGAATGGAGGCTAGACTTTAGCTAGATCACTAAGTCCCATTTTTCCAGATCTCGTCTCTAGACCTTACAATACCGATTAGAACCAAGCACAAGCCAAGTAGAAACATTTTCAATTATAAAGGATTTATAGTCTCTTTGCAAATCATCCTTAGCCAAAGCCACATCCCAAATGGGTTCTGTTTCTCAGCATTTCAGTAAAGAAGCAGCCTCGTGGGAATGCTAAACACCCTGCGACCAATATTAAATACTGTGTGATATTGGAAGGTCATTTATCCTCTTCAGTATTTCCTGAATGACAGACTTCTTAGAATGGGGAAAAGTAAAAGGCTGTAGGATTACTTGTAGACATCCTATT
Organism: Mystacornis crossleyi; assembly: GCA_013400655.1. NCBI lineage: Eukaryota > Metazoa > Chordata > Aves > Passeriformes > Timaliidae > Mystacornis > Mystacornis crossleyi. The sequence goes on along the minus strand of VYZQ01011768.1, from coordinate 4,229 downwards.
AACTGAGGCTGTATCTCAAGATTTCTAACATGGCATTGCTGAAGTTTCTAAAACAACTCAGGTTTCAAAACTTGCAAAAGCCACTAAAAATTATTCAAGGATCAGGGAGCACAATCCAGGAACTGAAGTGGAAGAGCCTGTAACTGGTTTTGAGGAAGTTACCAGCATGCACAGTTAAATCATACATGTACATGCTGTATGTTTCACCAAAGTCGTTTTTAAGCTTCTTTTCTTATTGAAAGGCAATGATTGGTCCACCTTTTGCACAGGTGAATGCAATTTAGATATGTTCATGGGTAAAGCAGACACAGCAGCTGGAGGATTAATTAAACATTTGCCTAACTACATAAACAGGCAGTGATAGATCTTCATAGCATCTGGCAGTTTAACCATTCACTAGGCATCCTATAATTAGCATGCTGATGAATTTAATAGAATACTGTTCCAATGCAGTGCCAGATGGTCCTTCTGACTTACAAGGGGAATGACAATCTCTGTCATGTTTACTTCAAGGGTAGCAGAACAGCCAAAAAGATCCTTCTTAGACCACAACACTGATGATGTAAGAGGTTATGTTTGCTGTCCTCAGGAAGCAATGCCTTTAAGCGTTGCTATATGAAGTAAGCATGGTTCAGGAACTTCACACAAAAAGTTTGCTTGGCTTTCCTCATTTATTGCTGCTATTTGGTAAAGACATTAGCTTGCTCGCAGTGTTGGCAGAAGAACTTTTTATAAGAAAAATAAGCACCAATCCCAAGGTACTGTGGAATAGGAGGAGGTAGAGGATACCGAGTAATGTTCAGAGAGGTCTGCTCTGCAGCAAGGCCTATGAGATGACCCCTGGCCACGTCAGCAGAGCTTTAAGTTAGTCCAAACATTACAGAAGTGACTCTTGGCTGTAGCTCCATTCATTAGAGAAATTAACTTTTACAAAGCAGTTAGTGAAATGGCAAGGAAAATAAAATGAGGAATATCCATAGAAGAGAAACAAAAAGACAGAGATGGAGACATATTTGCTGTCAATAAAGAAAAGACAACTATTATGCAGCCAGCAGAGAATTTCAATAAATTTCAGTATCATTCTGGAGTTTACAACAGACTTCAGTGGAATTAGTAGTCAGACCACAGCAATCTTATTATCAAAGGATATCTTGTAACTAAGAAGCTCTGGGAAAAGATACCATGTGTGACAGATAAATCTCAGTGGTTCTTTCATTTTGAAGCTGGATGCAGCCTGCTAGGCCAAAGTCTCCTTCATGACAACTATTGATCATGTTCCAGCAGAGCTCCAGCTAAAATTCTGAACATTAAAACTTGCTGACTGGTTTTTACTCAGCCTATCTCTGAGCCTATCTGTACAAGCCTTTTCTCTTAAATAACAAATTATACCGTCAAAATGTCAGTATAGGGACTCCGTACAGACTGCTACCTTATCAACATAAGCAACACGCTCCACACTTATATCCTAAATCCCCTGCTACAGAGAACAATTGCTTTTAACTTCAGGACCTTCCAAACTATATCTAGACTGATGGAGATCTCAAACTACTTTTATGGGCTCCTGCAGTGATTCTGACTTAAAGACCATTGCAAAGTGAGGATTAGTGATCTATGTAACAGTGCATCTGTGGCCCTGCTGTGCTGCAGACCAACAGCATCACCTTCAGGCCTGTGCCACGCTGCCCTTCTGCCTCGGTGCAGGGCAGATTCAGTCGGGTGATGGTAACAGAGGAGCCTGCGGGCAGCTCCCACTCCATACCAGTGATTACACACCTGCGTGGCCTTGCCTTTATCTCACAGTGCACCAAGAAGTTCTCATGTGAACATCCTCTCTATTTGACAGCAGAAATGATGAATGGATTTGTTTTCTTGTAAGAAAATCCTATAAAGCTTGAATGACCAGAATGGACTAATCCTTCCTTCTGTTGGGGTCTGCAGGGCATGCTGTTACTCTCCAGTGCTGCACAACGTGGGGTTCCTAGCATCTAAAGGGATGTAAGTTTAACTCTACTGTTCTCCTTCTTTATACTGTTAACTTCTATAAGTCTTATTTTAAATGATGCTTTACAGAATCCAGGTGCCTTTCTTACTGGGATCGTAACCCCCGTCTGCAAACCCCTTGTTGTAGCCGGCAGGTCCCAGTTAGAAAAGCCTCTCTGGAGAAAGTGTCCTGAGGGAAGGGGAGCCCGGGAGGGTGCGTGGGTGACTGCCCAGGGTGCAGCAGCGGGCAGGCGGGCGGGCGGACTGCAAGGCGAGGCGCCCCGGTGGCTCCCGCGGTGGCCAGGGAGAGCACGGAGGGGCTGTCTGGACGCCTCCCGCGGCTGAAGTACTGGGGTGTCCCAGCAGGGATGGCGCAGGGGAAGGGAAACCCGGGGGACGCTTGCCCTGCGTTTGCCTGTGTGTGAAGCGGGGCTGTCCCGCGCAGCCGGCGGGCAGCGAGCGGGGCGGCCCGGCCCGGCCCCGCGGCGGCTCCGGCGGGGAGGAGGAGGCGGAGGGGTCCAGCCGCTGGCGACGCCGGGGCGAGGGGCGCCCGCGCCCTCCGCCGCCGGGAAGATGCTCCTGCCCCCGGCCGGGTCGGGCCGGGGCGACCCCCGCCCGCTCGGTGCACGAGAGGGGCGCGGCGAAGGGACCGGCGCTCACAGGCTCCGCTGCGCTCGGGATACCCTGGGGATGGCAGGTTACGCGACGGGTTATTGCTGCGCCAGGCGGCGGGGCAGGGGGAACCCCAGTGCATGGAACCGCACCCCACCATCCCAAGAATGAGCGGACAAATACGAACTTGTTGGGGCTGGCAGGGTGGGAGGCTCGTAGGCGAGGATGTCATGCGGGACAGTGTCAAGCGCTTTGCATAAATCCAAGCAGACGATATCATTTTCTCTGCCCCTCCAGCCAACCCTGTAGCCCCGGCACAGAAGGTCACCAAATCTGTCAGGCATGATTTGCCCCCAGTAAAGCCATGATGGCTGTTACCAATCACCTCTTTGTTTTCCGTGTGCCTTAGGATAATTTCCAGGAGAATCTGCTCCGTGATCTTGCCTGGCACAGAGGTGAGACTGACTGGTCTGTAGTTCCCTGGGTCTTCGGCTTTCCCGTTTTTGAAAATGGGGGTTCTATTTCCCTTTTCCCAGTCATTGGTGTCTTGGTTTCAGACAATTTAAAGGAGCACCCTCTGGAATGAGGGTGCTCTCTCTTTATAGGAGAATATATCTGAACTGCATTCACCTGTGGGAAAGGTGGGCCAGTTGTTGTCACCTTCAGGCTAGTTGGTGATGACTTCCAAGATCCCAGGGCAATTTGCATTTCCTATTTGAGCTCGTTGTGTAATGAGGGCAATCCACGTACTCCAGGTAGCGTGTGTGGCATAATGGGTTGCAGGGATTTTTCCTTTAAACATCCAGCCCAGCACTGGTAGTCAGGGTGCCAGAAGCAGCTGTGCTTCAGTGCCAATCACTTCTGAGGCGGCTTGAACTCCTTCATGGGCTGCAAAAATCTCTTTCGCAGTTGGGGTGTAGCTGGCCTCAGATCCTCTGTATACCTGACTCCAAAACCCAAGAGGTCATCCTTGAGTCTCTCCAGGTACCTTCTGCCAGAGGCTCCAGGCTGTGGTGCATAGCACATTATTCACATCCTGTCCTGCCTGGCCCTAAGGCTACTGTTTCTTGTTTGATCTGCTCAAAGGCTTGCTGTTTTTCTTCTGTGTCACAAGGTAGAGAGGGCTTACAATCTGGTTGTATTCTGAGAGGTGCACCCTCCGAAAACCCATGGCACCTAGGAAAGCCTGTGTTTCTTCCCTGCTAGTCAGTGAGGTAGCTATCTTATTTATTAATCACCTCTGTTGGAATCTGTTTACAGCTGTCTTGCCACTTCACTCCTAGAAACTGAACTTCCTGAGCAGGTCCCTTGAAGTTATTTTGTTTAATGACAAAAACAGCTTTCAAGAGAATCTGAATTATTTTCTCCCCTTTCTCAAAAACGTCTTCTGCTGTGTTGCCCCATATAATGAGGTCATTGATAAACTGCAAGTGTTCTGGAACCTCACCCTTTTCAGTGCAGTCTGGATCAGTCCATAGAAAATGGTGGAACCGTGCTTCCACCCTGATGCAGTCAACCCTAAATATACTGCACACCCCCTCCAGGTGACAGCAAACTTTGGCCTGCTGCTAGAAGAATAGAGAAAAATGAATTTGCACTGTCAAGAGTGGGGTCCCATTTTGCTGCCTTGGACTCCA
>VYZQ01011764.1:0-19076 GCA_013400655.1 Mystacornis crossleyi | reverse complement strand
CTTACAGCTCGTTAGCTGCTCTCTTAGGCCAGATAGACACAACAAAGCTTCTCTGAGCTTGCTATTCAAGGACACTCGGGCTGTCCGAGGCCTAAAGGTGGAAACTAGGACCAGGAGAGAGGTGGAGAAATTGAAGAGAGCTAAAGTTTTAATTGGTGAATTTATGCTGATATGCAAATGGACCAAACCTATAACAGTGTAAAGAACTCGTGACCTGTCGTCCACCCTGGGGTCCATTTTATGGAAGCAGCCTCCGGCTCCCCAGGGTGTACCTTGAAGGCCTTTCAAATAAATACCTACCTTTATTCCCTTACTCCTGTCTAGTCTCTGTTTCTAGGTGACTGGAGAAGGCAACAAGGAGGTAACAGCAGAAGACTAAAGCAAGAAGAAGGCCCAGAATTTTCCATCTTTAGGAACTCTGACCATTACCAAGGCCAGAAAATATTAATGTTGGCATCACATTAAGTTCCTTCGTCTCCGTCTTCTTCTCTTTTTTTTTCATAGCTGAACCATCTCACAGCTTTGTTGTGCTTGGAAACAAAATGTGAGTTCCCATGCAGGTCAGCACAGAGCAGATTGGCTGCACAAAGCAGGCCAGATACCAGTCCACAGATCACCACTGACTTCTGCATGGATTCCTTTAAGGCTGGTCTATTTGCTTACACAGCTGCAGGCTCCTAGTTCACATCACTTTGGTAGCTGAAAGATAATTTTGTGCCATTCCTGTGCTGGAGTTTTCACATGGAGTCCACTTTTCGGGGTGGAGAATAATTCTTTTTAACTATATGAAGTGGTTTATTGAAGTATCTTTTTTAACGCAAGAATGATCAGAGTTCTGAGAGGATAAGGAGAAATCGAAAGGATTGCTCAGGTGGAAGGAAAAGTTGTGTGACCTGGATTAGAAAGAATTTGACTGGAAGACTTGGATTTGTTCAGACCTACCAGATAGAAATGGGAGAAGAACTTCTCTCAAAAGTATTTGGGATAGGGCTGTAAGAAGTGCTAGAGAAAGCACCTCATGGGGCCAGCATGGACAGCCACAGGATCTCCAGGAGAAACATTTAAGTCGGGTGTAGATTTGCCCAAAATTGTGGTACTTTGAGAGTTCTCCAGCCATTAGGAATCTGATGGCATTAAGGCATCAGCAGCTACTCTCAAAGCAGAATTTCTCATGTTTTCCAAACAATTTGGGAACTGCAAATCGGTGCAGATTTCTCAGCTCAGTAATTGTGGTGTCGCCTCAGCATTTTTCTATCCGGATACTTCAAAGCCCTTTAGGTTCTCTCCCCAAATGCAGCCATCCATCCTCCTCCAAGAAATCCCAGACCTTACTGATTATTACCAATAAAATTATTGATGTTGGAAATGCTGATACAGGAAGATGAGGCCGTTTAAGAACGTTTTACCAGATGCTGGTTGAGCGATACTGCATCATTTCATGCAGCACATCGCAAAGCCTCTTTCTTCCCTGCTGTGTTAAATTGTTACTTTCCCTGAGGGAGAAACGTGGTTCCTCACAAATCTGGCCGGAGACGAAAGTGGGGAAAGGGTGTGGGAATAGCAGACAACATCAAGGATTCCCATTTCCCTATTTTCTGCTTCTTGTGAGCAATCTTGCGTGGCTTTTAACCACTGCCACTCGTTTTCTGAAATGCCCTTTCAGTGGCCACGTCCTGTGCTGTCTCTGGTTTGGTGACAACACTCCTAAATACTGGGAGCATTGTCAAAAAAATCAGTCTTGGGTTCCTCTTGAGCTGAAAGAACCAATTTACTGCTGTCCTTCAGTGGGCAGAGGATAATTATAGGAAGCCCCTATGCTACATCACATGGGTATCACATGCAAAAACCGTCCATCCTACTCATATGCACTGCTTAGGCATCTCTGTTTCTCACACATAAAAAGACGAAACTCATCACCCCCAACCAGGAAAAAAATTGCTTATTATATTGATAGCTATTTTTTCATATCCCAATTGAACATGAGGGGGAGTTTTTAAGGAAAATAAATTTCACATTTCTCACCAAGAAGCCAAACAGAACTGCAAGATTCAGAGCAAAAGCAATGAATTTCTTCAGCTTGTTTCAGTCAAGTCTAAATATATCTCTTCCTTTTCTACCATTTCAAGGAAAACAACAAACATCAGCAAACAAACATAATCCTGTCTGACATCACTTACTGGTCAGATTTTATCCCCAGGTTTCTGCATGAGCTCATACAGGGGTTTTTCTGCAGTGCAAGCCCATTTTGACAACATCTGTTAATCACCAAATCAGAGAGACGAAAACATTAACACACAAATGAAACATTTCAGCACAGGTAGCAAATTTGGGGATAGTTTTCTGTTAGGTGCCCTATGGTCCTACTTCATTTTTGCCTCCACTTAGCATTTAAAACAAGAATCTCCAGCATGCAAAGGACCCAGTGGGAATGCAGTGCCTGGATTTATACGGAGCAGGGCATTGCACTATGTATGAGCCCTGGGAGAGAATTCAAATTAAATTAAATGGGAAGCTAAGTGGGGAAAGCTCTACATTAGGCCACTGGCTGGACTTAAGTCCTCAGAGAACTCCCTAGCCTCCTCCCCACTCCGTGTAGCCTTGAACATGAGCTTGTGGCCACCTGGAGAGCTAGCAGGGCTCCCTGCGTGGCTGCGGGGAGAAGCCAGGGCACCACTTCCTTGCCTTTGTGGCTGCAGGTGACCTCATGCACGCATCTGTTTCCTCTGCAGCCTCTCACCTCTCTGGGCAGGGGGGGCTGGTAGAAAGTCAGACAGGGTTTTACCAGGAAACCCAGGTGTCCAGAAAAACAATTAAGGAGATTTGAATTGACCAAATCCTTCACCCTTCCAAAAAGCAAAACTGGCTACAAATCTTTTCCAAGCTTCCCTCTGATAAATCCTCAGGACACCACGTGCCTGATGCATCTGTGTGAGAGGATTTGCCTCCATGCAGCCACGCAGAAATGCAGCATGAAGGAGCAGAGCTGCCTGCTTCGCTCACAGTGCTCATGGCACGCTCTGGAAAGGGAAGCCCTTTGAAAGGCCCTTTCTCTGCCCCACAGCACTGCTGGGATTGTGAGCTCTTGCACACGCATGGGTATTTGGTCTTCTAGTATAAAATGCACCCTTCTAATCTGCTTGGGCCAGCAGTTTCCTCCTGCCCCCTCCATTTGCTGTGATTTACTTTACAGAAGGCTTCAGAATCCAGCCAACACCACCAAATTGCTGGGACGAACCATTACTCATGGATTTCTGCAATTAATCAAGCTCTTAATTTTACCCAGGAGATCATGCCTTGAAGATTCTTTCAGATCATCAAAAAAGAGAATAAGCTGGCTGGGAGCAGAGAGCACCATCTGAGAATCCTCCCATAACTCAGGCTGTTTGCTTCTCAGTTTCACTCACCATCATCCAAGCACGTGTCTCTTTTCCCTCAAATCCTTCAACGGTTTCTTCCTCTCAAGCTGACTTCCAGGGAAAGCTCTAGAGATCTTTGCCTTCAGAGCAGGTGCAAGTCCTGATTTCTCTTCCCTCTGTGGACAATGTACAGAGCAGGCTAAGATCCTTCTATCCCACAGCTTGCCTTAGGAAGAGATGTGTGCCTGTGGTTTTTTCCACCTTGGCAGACTTTTCCTAAAACCTCAAGATTTAGAGCTGGGATCTTGCAGCAGCACAGATCCTTAACTCCAGGATGGGAGAGCACATCCCAGGAACTCGGTGCCAGCACTGGCACCACATGGCTGCATGTCACAGCCTTCTGGGGTGAGAAGTCCCCCAGCATCCATGCGTCCAGCAGAGTAGGAGCCACTGTCATTCCAGAAGTTTCTGAGAAACAATGCTGGGTCCTGGGAGAAAGAAACCAGAAGTTTCAACAATCTACAGCATTTTCCAGTCTATGACATTTGTACACGGAGGGACCTTACCCACACAGATGGCCCCAAGCTGTAACTATATCAAGTCACCCACATGACCAAGTCCTTGCAGGATCTCAGCCTCAGGGGCTACCAAGAGTCCAGCAGTCCTGAGAGACTGACAAAAAGACTCTCACAGTTCACATTCAGGATCAAAACACTGCTTACTAGAACAAAGCACAGATTAAGTGAAGCCAGCCCAGATGACAGAGATCCCAAATAAGTGCAAAGAAAATATTTTTCTGCTGCCAGAACACCATCATGCGATTTGCACGTGGCATCTCTTCCTGCAGAGGCTATGAAGAAGTATATCCACTATCTGCTTCTGCCTCGGAATTTCCCCAGGAAAGCTGGCCTGGCTGGCAATGTAGGGTGCCTAACTTCCAGACTATTAAATTACACTGCAATCAATGCAACTTAAGAATGTACTTCATTTTAAGTAAACACCTACAGACTGTAATGAACTAGGATGCTGCATTGCTCGGTGCCCTCCTTTGGCTGATTTGTTTACCAAGGCAGTACCTCAGAGGGACAGAAATTACAGAAACCTTCTAAAAGCTGCAAGGATACCTTAAATAAATGGAAGACTGTTGCATTTACATTAAAATTACCAAGTTTTTAAGACCCAGCTTCTTAGGCCCTTCCAGAGATAATGCACTCAGTTTGACTCTTTTATAAACAGCTAACCTGGATAAATTAAAAGGAACATATAAAACAAGATCCTGTATCACTTGCCATTACAAGATGCATTATTGCCCCAGGCCTCAGAGAAAACTGCAGCTTTGCATTCCCACTTTCAGTTAAGCTAATGAGGAGAAGAAGGAAGAGAATTTTTGAGGTGGGCTCTTCTTCCTTTCATCTGAAAAGTGGCTACTGAGCTGTGCAAAGCCTGTGTGCATAGCTCTGTGAGCTCACTACCTCAGCGCCCGAGTTCCTAGAGACTGCACCGCTGACAGGAGAGGTGAGTCCTTCCTATATCCTCCCTGGAAGCTGGTCAAAGATTCAGTTAGCAGAGGGCCCTCTGAAAAAGGGATATGGCTCTGAATTGGGTCGAGTTTGCAAACGCTTCTCAGTTACCTGTTTTATTCTCTTCTGGTTTCGTTGCAAACAATGAAGCTCCTCAGGAAGGCTCAGGCTCACAGACACTTTGTGCTCACAACTCTGATGGTTTGGCTGCCCATTCTTCTCACCATCCACATGCCAGCATGCATTCAGTGACTTCATGGTGTGGCTGCTTTGGGGGAGCGGGATGGGGAAGCAGACTGCAGCTGCTTCTGAAGGATATAAATATTTTTTGCAGTCGAGGGGCTCCAGCAGTCCAACAGGGTCAGGGACACCTGGGCTCTATTCCTGGCTCTTCTGCAGACCTGCTGCATTGTTTCGCTCCTTTCAGTAGCTCTAAATGAAGACCTTTTCCTGCCAAATGTGTTTTCTGAGGTGTGAGGCTTCCACTCGAAAATTTGAGCCACAGTAAGGAATTTGGGGTGATGGGGCTGGCTTATGAATGCAAGCCCAGGCATTCATTTGGTAACAAATCCCACAAAAGACATTGCTCTGGTGAACACCACGAATGGCTCACAGGCCAACCTTACTCACACCATTTACCAGTTAGCCATCTGCTCCCTTCAGATATTATTTTATGGCTTTCCTTTGTTTTCACCAAGGCCCAAACAGGAATGAAATTGTGGGTCCTGTAGCTAGCCCTTTTAAATAAATAGTTCTGCCATCACTCTAATAAGTTTGACAAGTTGGTCACAGGCCCTGGGCAGGAAGCTAATAAACTTCAAGTTGCTTTTCTATTGTTTTCCTAAAACAATTTGACTTCCTTTCTGATAGCCTCAAATTCCTTCAATAAAAATAGAGTAGCTGGGAGCCAGAGGAAGAGCTGAACCTGAGCCAAGTTGTGCTTACAATGCCGCCTGCGTAAGATCACATTTTATCCTGATCCACGAAGACCCTTTAAAAGAATAGCAGGCAGACAGCTGCCAGTGCATGTCAGGAACAGCTCAAGAGCCAGTCTCCCCCAGCACTGGTCCTCCAGGCTGGAGGGGATCTCCAGCCAGTGAGACAGTGAGACCACAGTCTGAGCTCCTGGGAGCTGACTGGGGTTTGCTCATCCCCTGTCCTCCCTCAGACACTTCAGGATCTCTTCTGGGAGCCGAACACTGGCAGAGAGGTGGGCTCCAGCAAGACCAAAGGGCTGTGCTAAAGCTCGCCCACCCTTCAGCCAGCTTTACGTGTTCCTCTCTCTACCTGCGCAGGCTCAGCAAAAAGAGGTAAAGGTCTGTTCTTTCTTTTCTTCTTTGGGAAACATACCTATGTGTTTATGTAGACACACGTATTTCTGTCAGGCAGCAATTCATCCAGCTGGAAGTCTGCAGGACAAGATCAGTGTCTGGTGGCTAGGGAGATGAGGACTCCTGGCTTTAAAATGACTTGCTAATCCTTTGGACAAATCCTTTATGCTCTTCATGGTCTGGTTCCTCCACCTGTAAAACAAGGAGGGTGTTTATAGGAGCTGCAATTTCATTATCATCTGCAAAGCACTTCTCAACTACTCAGAGATGCTGCAGAGTTGAGAAGTGGAAGCAGGAGGGGTGAGAGGGCCATACTTTGTTTCCAGTAACATAAAGCTGACAACCAAGCATTTATTTTGGGATAGATGGCAATTTCTCCTCAGTGAGATGAAAACCTCTTCCAGTTTTTCTTGCTGAAAACTTAACTGGCAAATGAGTCTGACACATAGTGATATTTCACAACTTGCTGTTTCTTGTTTCCTCTTTTCTCACTCTGTGCTAGTATGGTACTCTGGGCTGGGAAGAGGAAAACATCCATCCATATGGAATAATTTGGGATTTTTTACTAAAGAAGGAACTGTGACTATAAAACTGTTCTTGTTCAGGGGCCTTTGCTACTCCTCTTCCCCTGGGCCCAGCCTGTCCTTGGGAATTTGCCTCCTGCTGGAGGATGCCTTCAAACTGTCTCCAGAGGTCTAACGCATAACAGAGAACTTCCCTCTCTGGCCTTCTCTTTCAATCATATCCATGCATGGGGATTTGAGATAAAATGTTTCATCAGGAAGGCACCCTCCTTTGGTGCTTTAGAGAAGGTACTAGAGGTGCCTGTCCAGCATGGAACATTAAGAAGAACCAGAATAAACGCAGTGCTGTGGCCAGGCAGCAGAGATGAACTCAACCACTGCTGGGTGGTGGTTTTTTCTAAAATTTCCCAATGCAGTAAACCTGACATCCTCCCCAAGGACAAAGTCCTTGGTAATGGCAGGAATGTACAAAACATTCTCCCTTCAGACAATCTCTTTAAGTTTTCCCATCTCAGGAGAGCATCTACCTGCATTTGAAACAGCTTCCAGCAAAGCCAGATGCTCTGGGAACATCTGTTCTATGTGAAGAAGCTCTTTCCTTTGTGACCTCTCATCTACACAACTGCCTATTTGCAGACCTTCTCCATGCATTGTCTTGGCTTGCTCTTTTTGTTCGTTTAAATCCCAGGCACAGAATGAATCCCTCCATTAAATATCCATGGGATCAGTGCTGAAAAACTCATCACACACACTCTGCTCCAGATTTACCCAGCTTTTGTATGCAAGGGTACGGATCTGGTAGGGCAATAAGGCAACTACAGGAAATAGAATGAAAAAGGGACCTCTTGGCTTATCAGGTTCAATCCCTTTGAATAACAGGCAAGTACAAAACAAATGGCCTTTTTTAAACTTACTAAATTCTGTCTAAATCTCATTAGGTTTCCACCCTAACTTTTGCTGCTAAAATGCTGTTCCAGCACCTCCTTCCCTGCCCTGTTGCTTAGAAACCTTCTGATTTCCAACCTAAATTCATTCATGGCCAATTTATATCTATTTATTCTTGTGCCACACTGTCCTTTAGCTTATGTAGCTCTGCTCTCTCCCGAGCACTTACTTTCCCAGCCCCCAATTCCTAAAAGTATTTATAGGCAGCAAATCTCTCCTCTCTTAACCTTTGTTCTGCCAGACTAAGTAACTAAGCTCCCTTATAGTATTCACCCTGCAGGCACATCACACCGTGGTTTAATTACTTTGCGTAGCTGCACTAGCATGAAGTTCAGTGCGAAATAATTAATGCTGAAAAGCTCAAACTGGTACCACATCTATTTTCAAATCAGCTCAAATATCTCTGTGCAGTCACTGCTGCGGCTGATAAGTAAACACGCTGCTGGCTGAGACACCCTCCATCCCTCTGTCCACCCTGCTGCCTTCCTCTGCACCTGCTCCAGGCTGAATATCCTCCTTGAATGTGGGCAAGCAGCATTTCAGACACTATTTGGAGAAGTCTCATCCTCTTGGATGACATTGCTTCCACTCACTGCAACTGGAAATGCTGCTACACCCTCAAAGTTTGCTTGACTTTTTCACCTCCATGAAGCATCGCTGGTTCCTCCTCCTCTGAACCATGAACTTTCCCCATCTTTCTCCATCTCTTTCCTGGGAGATGGAGATTCCTGTTACTCTTCAAACAACAAGTTCCTAGTGTGTGACTTTGTGCTCTCCCACTTAACCTCACCTTGATCACTGCAGTCACGAAGAGCCTTCAGCTCTTGTAGTGCTGGAATCCACCCCTGTCCTCATGATACCTCCCAGCTTTGTTTCATCAGCAGATTTCATTAGTATTTCTACTTTCCGTGCCAAGGTAATTAACAGAAATATAAAAAAAGATCAGTCCTAAGAGCAATCTTTAAGCAGCCTCACAGATAATTTCCCTTCAACCTATTAAGGTGCATCCGTTCTGTCAGTCTCTTACTCACTTGAGGATTTATTTAATAATCCCTGTCTTCTTCAGCTGAATTTTCTACACTAATTTGTTTCTTCTGGGACACCATATCATATGGTTTACTGAACTCCAGGTAGGTAAGGTCTGCTATGTTTCTTTCACCTAAGGGGTCAGGAATCCTAATCCAAGAAAGCTCTTAACTTTTGCCCAAAAGATAGTACATGTTGTCTTGTTTTCCCCTTCCCTCCTGGCTTTTTTTCTGCTTTCCTTCAAAATCCATTGCACAGAATCACAAACTGCTGTGACCTGTGAGCTGCACATGGCAAGCTGTCAGCTGTTCTCCTCATTCCCTCTGTCTGGGAGGGCATTCTCTTCCACTTGCTCTCCTCACTCAAGTCAGACAAGTTTTGCATAACAGGCTCTTGGGGAGGGGAGTCAGAATTTTTCCTCCCTGCTTAAGTGTGGACAAACCAGCTATTTTTCTAGCTGAGGGGCTGGAGAAGCTGCCAGAACACATCTGTTTTCCCTTGAAGAGGGTGCAGTAGAGAAGGGATGACACACTGAGGGGCTGGCTGAAGTGTCCATACAACATCTCTACACACCCTTCTGTCTTTTGCCTCCCTCTCTGCCTTCTACCATTTCTTTTCTGTGCATCAAAATCCAGATAGTTACCACCAGCACCAAAACAAAACCAGCTCGCAACAGGTACCTCCTGTGCATCGTGCATGTGTTGGGCAGAAACCTTCTCTCCCCCCTCAGACATTCAGCAGAACCAGACTGTATCTGCTGGACTCAGGATTACCTCTGCATGCCACTCAGGAACAAAACTTGGACGGGAAACACAAAGGAGTGAGCAGGGAGAATTCGGCCTGATCACCCTCGGTGTACAGCCAAGTGCCAGCCACGCAGGGAGGTGAGCGCATTTCAGACAGCTCTCACAGGACCTGTCTCTCTACAGCATGCGAAAAACACTTGACAAGCCTTATCCCTAGCCTATCCCAAAGCCAGCTGTGAGCTAGACCTGTATTATTAACACCTTTTTTGGGACTTCTATGATGAAGTCCTTGACAATCTCACTGGCGTACAATCAACATGACTTTACATAATAACGCTTCATGGAAATTACTCCAGAAAGACAAAAAGCTGGAATGATATTCTCCTTCCCATGAATTTCCATCGCAGACACACAACTGCGAGACAGGAGAGGGAGAAACAACTCCAGAAACATTTCTATTTTCCATAAACCCACAGAAGGGCTTTCAGTACTGTTAGAAACGAAGCAGCAGGTGCCTGCCTATAGGTTTCTCCATGCCAGGAGGTTACTGAGCTGCTGTGGGAATTTACCGTGCACTCTATGCCCTCCATCCTGCACTAACCATCAGTGAGGATACAGCCCTCCTGGAAGAGAGTTGCACTCCTAACTTCACAGTGAGAGTGTCCACACAGGACATGCTTCCAGAGGTAGCCCCTGCACAGCACTGTCCCTTTGTAGACTGGCTTTCAATCTTGTGACTAAAGGGGGTATTAAATTAGTAGGAGAAAAATTATTAGAAGTGTTGCCAGCACTGTGTTTTAGTCCCTGGACTGCTTTTGTTTCATGATCTGCACTCGCTAATGCATAGAGACCACCAGGCACTGTTCTGGGTGGGGGGTATCCAGCCTGGGAAGGATTGCTGGAGGGATAACCACCAGAGCTTGTGTGCAGCAAGTCGGTTCTCAGGTCAGCAGAATCTTCTGTGCAAACCTCGGTCTCCTGCCACCGGTTCTTAGAGACCTTTGTCAAAGCCAGAAGGCTTCTCTGATTCTGCCTCCTCGCTGGGCCTTTCCTGATGTGCAGGAATCAGAGGCTCAGCTTGACACATACATGAAATACAAGACCTTCAGACACTTGATATGTCAAAAACGTTTTTAAGGGAGGCCCAAATGCTTGTGCATCTGACAGTGTGTGCGGAGAGGTGGCAGTAGGGTGGTGTGACGAAAAACACCTCTCTTGACAGGCAGATTATTCTCTGTTTATCAGTAAGGGGGCATGTAAAAAGTCCCCGGGAAGTATTTGGTGCCCTTTAGGACAAGGCTGCAGCTGTGCTGGGCTCCCAGTCCAAGCCAGCAGAGCAAACTCTGTGTGATTTGAAGAGGTTGAAGACCCTGCTCCACATGAACTCTGCTTTGCCAAATTAAGCTTGAAGGAGTCAGAAATATGTCTTTTGTTGGTTGAATTGTCCTTCTTCTTGCATGGAGAAAGCTTTCCAGGGTCTGGATGGTGTGACTGCAGGGCAACCCTGTCTCTTTTCATTTAGGGGAGGCTTAGACCATAGAATGCTATCTGTGGGATGATGTGCACAGGAACAGTGGCAGCAGCGACTGGCAGGGACTGCGCAAAGCCGGCAGCGAACGCATCCTGTCGGCATGGGCAGGGTGGCACGGGGAGAGGCTGAGAACGGAGAGGGAGGAATGAGATCCATGGTCTTTAAAGGAAAAACAACAGGAAACCAGGTTTGAAAATAGAAAGATTAGGCTGGAGGGGGTGGGAGAGACAAGAAAAGTAGGTGAAGAAAGAAGACGGGGAAAGGCAGAGAGGCAGTGGGGAAGACAGAAAGTGACACAGAAAGGGGGTGGAGAAAAAGAGAGGAAGAGAGAGAGAGAGAGAGAGAACCATATTAAAGGAATGAAACGAAGCAACTGAGGAGAACAAGGAGTTCAACTTAACTACAAAAAGGAAAAGTGGTAAAGCAAGGAAGGGAGACTGAAGACGAGATATTGGAAATCAGGTAAGCAACCATGAGGGGGAAATAATAGAACTGCAGAAGTGCCGATGGTAGATCAAGTTATTACACTCAAGGGGAAAACAGCATGAGGGGGGAAAAAGGATTTGGAGAGGCAGGAAAAGAAGGATGGCCAAAAATAACTTAAGAAATTTACTTTTTCTTCCATTTTCTCTTCAAAACATTCCCACTTGTAACATGGTGGGCTTGGGACGTTTTAAAAACTAAACTGTTTTGCCACCGGCAGTTACAGAAATAAGTAGCTTCCCTGCAATGAGCATAGGTACCAATAGATTCCAATGTATAGGAAAGCAGGATAAGAGCCCCAAACATCCTCCCTCAGACAGTATAAAGTGCAAATTGCCATTCAGATCCCATTTCAGCATGCTGTCAAGCTGCTCGGGGGACGGTGGTGAAGGGAACTCTTACCTAGGAGAGGCTCTCGGGGTATAAACGCTTTATCAAGCGTCTGCATTAACCACCTATATTCTGCAGTGGACAGGATGCTTTCAAAATATTGCGGTTTCTTTTCCTTGAGAGTATTGTGTCCTGGCTGGTCTGTGACATGGAGCCTGGGAATGTAACTCCAGCGTAGAGAAGTGCCTTGCTGGTATCTCGCAGTCACACGTTCTGTGCGCGCCGCCAGGGAATGCCTTTCTCCTCCATCCCGACACTGCCCGCGGCAGCCTCAGCAAGGAGGCACACAGACCTGAAGGGACAAATGTCCTCTCCCACACCAGCAGCTGCTGCTTCTTTTTATTTGCCTTCCTAACTTTTTCCCTCCTTTTTGTATTTGGATTAGTTATGCAATTACATTTCCATAATTTAACACTGCTTTTTCAAAGAATAGCCCACCTGGTACCCCTATACACCCAGCTTCACTGAGTGTAAAGGTTGCTGACTAATTGCCACCTCAGATCTGTGGTGGCTCCTTTGATTTCCTAAAGGGTCATTTGGCTGCCCATTTGTCATGTCTAAGGAGCTTTGTGGCATTCTGGTTTGAACAACTCAGGTAAACTGAGGCAGTGTCCCTGAAGTACCATAAAAACCTTTAGAGGATCATATAAGTGGCTTTTCTGGACAAACCTCAACTAAAAAAGCCTTGTGCTGAGTGAGCCTTAAGCACTGAACTCTTCCTCTGTGATAATAAACCCACCAAAATTCCTTTTGAAGCAGTGTCTATGAGAGTTTTCCTTACTGCTGCTATGTGTTTCTCTCCTTAAAACTAAAGAACTTCATGCATGTAAAATACGTGTGCATACATGTGTGTAGCTGGGAGCAGCTTAAACAGTTATTCAGACGCTTCCCAGTATTCCAAATTTGTACCAGGAGCCAAAAACTTCTGCATTTGCTGCTGTTTTCAAAATCTACTCTGAGAAGAGAACACATTTCCAGCTTTGTTCCCCTCTTCCTTGGGAGTAGAGCAGTACTTTAGGAGAATTCCTGAGGCTTCAGGGTTTAAAATACTCATCAGGCTCCGGTCGCTTGGGAACTATGTTAAGCATTCCTGTTACTACAAGTATTTGGGGTTGTTGGTTTGTTTGTTTTTTTTTTTTTCCACTCAACAGAATATAATACCACAATATTTTTAGTATTATGGGCATTAAAAAAATTAAACTCTGACAGAAAATACAGAACTTCATACCTTAGCCTCTCTTCTCTTTTTGACCTTCAGACAGATTTCACACATTCTACACACATTTGTGCATTTTCTGACTTATCTCGCAGCACTGAAAATAGACAAGGAGGAACGAGTAATTCAGCACTACTCTATGTCATTAGGGAGCACATTTTGGAGACTGCTCCACACTTTGGGTGCAGTTATATGAGGCACGAGGATAGAGGCTTAAAATTAGAGATAATTCCCCGGAGACAACAGAGAGACTTCAGTCTTTGGGCAAAGAATTCATAAAGAGGGGGGCGAAAAATCAATTTTATTGCTATCGATAAGCAACAGAGAGACTTCTGTGAACAATACTCGGCATGCCAGCTCTTCCCTGAAACAAAGAAATATTCATGCCACACCGCATGCAATGAGCAGAGAGATGCACGCTTTTAAGAGTCTCTAGTGTATCTTTGAAGAGAGGTCAGGGGGTTTTAATGTAAGAACTACGGGGTTTACTCGTACATTTCTGCCTTTCTCCATTTTTTATGTCATTACGGGCATGCCTTGAGAATGGCTGAGAATTCCCGCATGAAGCTGCTCTCCCTTAGAAGCAGAAAAGCTGACAGATGCCGTGGTCAGGGCACGGGGTCGCTCGGAAAGGGAAGCACTCTGGCAAAGTGACCCCTGCAGAGCTCCAGGGTCTTCTGCTGCACTCAGACGTCTGGTGAAGAAAGGAGGGAATAGTGAGGTGGGAGTAAAACTGTTTCCAGCCCGTAATCAGATAAAGCTATCTAAGAGGACTGGGGTTAATTCTTGCTTCTTACTCCAATTTCCCCTGTCATGATGGGGCAAATCACTTAAGCCACATTTCCCCACAAATGCCCCTCTCTTGTCTTTTGGATATCTGATTTCTACATGTGGTGCGACCGGTGGAAGTGATAAACTCTCCCACTCCAGCATAAACCAGACAGAGCTCTGCTTTGAATACCCATTATACAGTGCTAAGTACACTGGAAAAAAAAAACCACCAACAGATTAGCAACCTCACCAAAGAGCTTCCAAAATTAATGAAGAGTTTTTATCTTAATCTCTCACTGCTTTAGTTCCTCGGCTGCGCAGTTGATCTAATACCATCTCCTCACCTCTGGGTGGTAATGAAAGTAAGTAGATTTATAATGGTGAAGCGATCAGATACTGTTGTGATGAAAGCCATAGGAAAACCCATGAGGAAACTAATAATTCTGTCTTTAGAGCTGGACTTGAATAATGTACAGTAAATGAGGCACAGGCCACCCACTGAACAATGAGGAGAAAACAAAACATTGAATAGCTGCTGTTGAAGAAAGCCCCCACCAGGCTGGCACAGAACAAGGCAGGCATCCTGTGCAAAGAATGAGGTGACAATGTGAGGATGTGGTTAAGGACTCTAAGAGGCACAGGCACAAAGAGATTGAATTAAGATTACTGAGAACAGTAACCCCAGCGTTTCCTAACTCCCTCCTGCTGGGCTTTGCCAGTTCAGTATTAGTTGGTTTCAAAGGGAAGGGGGGGTGGTGCATATATATATATATATATATATATGTGGTACATACACTGAGTACAAAAAATAATCTACTCCCATAGCCAGACTGAGGCAAGGACACAGCAATGAGGCTGGAGTGTGAAAAGAATCCTACAGATTTCTGGAAAGAAGGAAGAAATGAGATTTGACAAGGTAGCAATAAGTGGGAAATAGATAGTCGCTGAAAATTTCCCGTTTCTAAGGCTGAAAGCATTAGTAAATTGAGTGCTGTATAGAGTTAGCTGGTCAAAACTGCAAAAAAAACTGAGGCAAGGCTCTCTGGGGGAGCTTGACTGCAGGGAAACCACGGGGAACTGATAGGCAGAGAGATGCTGGAGTGAGAGGAAGGAAGGAAGAATGGGAAAAATCTGAGTGAGAGCTCTCTTTCTCCCATCACCTCTCCAGTCTGTTTTATTTCAACACTAACAAGTTGCATCTCTTGCAGGCTACGAAACAGCCTAAAATCACATGGGGAGGTTTTACTGCTGCTATACCGTGCCCAGTGTGAGGCCTGGCATCACTGCACATCGCCTTGCACCAGCCTTCCCCACTGACTGGGCAGTGCTTGGATCAGCTTCTCTCAGCAGAGCTCAGGAACAGCTTTTACTACAGCAGCCCCCAGCTTTCTCAGCTTGCTTTTGTTTTTCCAGAGCTCTCTATGCCCTCTATGACTATCTCCTCACCTCTATTTTGCCCAATTTAGTATCATCTGCAAATTCATACTGGTCAGCTTCTCTCTGCAAAGATAAAGATACTGGAAAGAGCACCAAGTTTCCAGCATTTACATTAGAGAGAGAATTTATGGAGTTTTTTTCCTAGAAAAAAAGCACAGTGACCCTTCATTAGTTTATCCCAAGTCCAGTTTTGCCATATCTGTTGGGCTCTCTATGGACCCACATTTCTCTAAGGCAAAGACAGAATCCCAAGAGAATTAGAAGGTGCTCCCTGCATTTTAAGTGTAAGCCTGGATACCACTATCATGTAACTATTTGATGCCAGCTTTTCAAAGATAGTGGGATAAATTCATCCCTCAGCTTGACTCATCTGAGTTCAAGGTCTCTTCTGTTCTTTGTCTCCTGAGACTACATCAGGCAGAGCTTGGCCCTAATATTTGGATGTATGAAAGCACAGGGAGAGGAATAGCATTAGATGCTCTGGACAGACAGTAAAAATTCAACTGACAGGGAGTCTGCGGCTTCCACCATCACTTCAGATGAAAATATTCTACATATTATTATCATCTGTGTGTGTAACACATCCCTGATGTACACACTTGAAGGTGCTGAGTGATTCCCCTCTGTCTGTGTCTCTGTGTGCGTCAGGGTTGTGTGCCTGTGCGTGTAGGAGGTGACAGGGCATTCAACTCCCTTATCTTCTCACCCACTCTCTTTTTCGTGAACTCCGAGATTTTCCACATTTGGAGAGGAGGGGGAAAGCACACCTCGTCAAGGAATAACAAGCTGTCTGCAACTACAAGTAGGGCCAGTGGTCTGGATACCAGTATGACCCTTCCAGAAACTGCAGTGAACTTGGGAGGAGCAGAAAGATAAGAAACACTGGATGTCTGTCTTCTAGGACAGGAGCTGTTAACACAGAGCTCCTCTCCTCCCATGAGATTTCAGTGCTAGAGTCAAAGTCACTCTGATACTGGCTCAGCAGAGGACTTTGAACCCAAGGAGCTAGAATGGAACCTATGCAAACAGGTCAATTATTTTTCTTTAAAAAGCATAAGTACAAAGCTATTTATTCCGGGCTCACGTGCAGATCAGAGTTACAAATTTGGCTGAAGAACGGGCCTGGTTCAGGCAGAAACTTACCATAAGCATATGCACGCATATATGAAGCCAGAGAGATGGTGTTTGGATAAAAATGCCTCATAGTTGCTTGTCTATTGTATATCCATAGGAAGGAGCCAATGCCAGTAAACTCTGAACAAAAAGATACCTGCTGAGGTGGGCTTCAGCATCACAAATCCTCTCTAATCCAAACCATTGCACCCACTCTGCACAGGGCATTTCTAACTCTATTTATCATTTAATGTTGTAAGCCACGCGTCCCCGCAAGGCAAGGCAAAACAAAACAAAATAAAACAGCACAAAACAACACGAAAAAAAAGCTTCTGGTTCTGCCAGGTGTACCTGCTATAGAAGGGCAGCAGGAGAGGGTTTTCTTTCAGGTAACCAAGACAGTGCTGTCCCAGGGCACAGGAGAGAAGGGCTATGGTCTGTACAAGCAGATGTGCTGTAGAAGCAGTGTTGTATTGCTGTCGTGAGGTTTAAGAGGCTGTGCTGCATAGAAAAAAGGACACAATCTTGCAAGTCACCACCCC
The DNA here is from genome assembly GCA_013400655.1 of Mystacornis crossleyi. Classification (NCBI taxonomy): domain Eukaryota; kingdom Metazoa; phylum Chordata; class Aves; order Passeriformes; family Timaliidae; genus Mystacornis; species Mystacornis crossleyi. Next base: position 2,145 of record VYZQ01011764.1, on the reverse strand, counting down.
TGAGCCCTGTCCCCAGACTGTCTCTAACACAGTGACCTCAAACAAGAAGTTTGTCCCTTCTGTACCCCAGGGATCACCATATGCAAGGCAGAGGTGAAAACATCTGCATTGCATGGGAGGCTGTGAGGCCACTAACAAGGGGCAGGAGATCCTTAGGTAAAGTAGCACGAACCAACCTCCAGTGCAGAGCTGGAAGTGTCCTTCCCAAGTGCCTGCAGCTGTTGAGCGGACACTTTGGCAGCGTGGGCTCCGCTCCTGTCTGGCTTCAGGCTAACAAGTTTCAGCACAGGGCAAAGATCTCTGCCCACATACCCGCCACGATCTCTATCTCTTGTGCCACGTGCTGGCCTGGACCTGGTATGAGATAACACAGCTGGAGGGAGGAAAGCCACGAGCGATTCCTAGGCACTGACCATGCCCCAGCTGGACTGGATGCCCCACTGCAATGTCACCTCTCACGTGCCCAGTAGCCAGACGGGACAGCTGCTCCCCATTCAGTAGCTTGGAGGGGATGCACTTCTTGCACGACCTCCACACATAGCCACGGGTCCAGAGTGTGAGCTCCTTAAAACATCCTGGGCCCTCCACTTTGCTGGGAAATCTCATTAATTCCCGGAGACACACACTTGTACCTGATAGAGCGAAATCACGCACAGAGATTGGGCAAAAATACAATGGCTTTGAATCCGATACTTCCCCCTCTCTGGGAACTGTGCTTGCCTCACACAAAAGAGCCTTCCTCGGAGAGCCTCTCCACGTGCCCCTGGGATCTGCCAAGGGGAAGAGGTGAGCCCAGCAAGGGAGAGCAGAAACGGCATTATAATCAGACTCTCCACTTTATTTTAGAAACATCCTGCAGAGATGGCGACCTCCTGTCACCTTCCTTGTGGGAAAAGCTAGCTTGAAGTGTTGAGCTCAGCTATTTATACCACTGCTGATAGTCTTGCCTGTCTTCTAAAGAGGGGAAAACCTTCCTAACCATCCCCGGGGAAATAAACTCATATAAAGATGATTGCACATCAGGAGCCAGGAACAGCCATCCTGGCTCTCTGGTGTGGATTTCCTAGCTGTTTGTCAGAGCCCTGGCTAGTTCCAGCCAGAACGAGCGTGCCGGCTGGAGGAAGCAGCAGTGATGCGAAATGCTTGCCTGTCCTTCAGAGCACGTGGCATCACCAAGAGGATGGGCAAAGCTGCTCAGAGGGCAACAGACGCTCCCCCTCCCGCAGATAAAGGTAGTGCAAAAAAAGGAATGGCAGAGAGCAGCCCGTGGCTGGCGAGCCAGCCTGGCGTACTAGCAGGTGCCGTCCCCGCTGGGGTATTTTTATCGTGGAATTTGGCAATCACAAGGCAGCCCAGAGCTGAGCGGACTCCATGCTTGGCCTGCGGGGTGACACTCAGTTTTCCTCAGCTTTAGTGGCGTTCCAGGTGATGATTAGGCTGGGCCGGCCACGCCGCTGGGTTTGTGCCAAGCTGCACTGGTCTGTGTCACACGCGCGTCTCCCGGTGCCAGGATCCCGTGACGGCTCCCAGCTCCCGTGTTGATCCAGCAGAAAACTCCCAGCCAAAAGCATGGAAGGGCGGTGGCGCAGCCCACGTCTGCTCATGAGTATGCATGATCCTGCTGCCCAGACTGTCTTCTATCAGGTGCTGAGACCCCACAAAGATACCCAGAGGTGTTTTCTGCCCCATCACACCAGAGTGAGACAAGATTTGTCCAACTGAGCCCAAACTAGGAATATAAAAGGCTGCAGATGCTCAAACGCTGAGAGGTCAAAGCATGTGAGGGCAACAGCAGTCTGGGAATGAGGAAAAGGAACTATATGGAAAATTCCCAAGAGTAGTAAAGCTATGAGGAGAAAGGCTAGGTCAGGGACAGTTCTGCATAGCCAGGAAAAGCTGTCAGGGGGTGACAATCCTTCTTTTCTTGCTGGCAGCAGAGAACTAGGTGCTCTAGAAGACCCTTGGTCTGGCACAGCAAAAATAGCTCACTAATAAGTATCAAATGTCTAAGCCAAAAACGCTGCTCTAGGAGGGAAACTCCTTCTCTCGGTTTCCAAAATCTGTTCCCCTGTGGCCACGTATGCCCTTGCAGCAGCCACCTCAGCTCTCTACAGGGCTGTAGCAGGATGATCAGGAGGCACCTCA
>VYZQ01011763.1:37175-70157 GCA_013400655.1 Mystacornis crossleyi | reverse complement strand
TTTCAAAATGAACCCACAATCCTTTAGTATTTCTGATTATTAACACTGTAATAAAATTACAATGTATCACTGGAATGATACTACATTATTCTGGAAATCTGAAGTTTTTCCTAAAAAAACTGTGTTCAGGCATTGGGTTGTATGGTAGTGTAAGTTTTGTTAGCAAGAGAGATTTGGCATAATTTTTCATCATTGGTTAACAACCACTGCTTACTACATCACCCTCTGGTGGATAAAATTTATTTTAGTTTTATATTATTTTAGTATATTTTTATATCCTTATTTTTCTATTTATAATGTATAACTTGTAAATTCTTAGTTTGGTTGAAATATGGGAATGAATGAGCTGCATAATTGTGTATGAATGATCTGGTACTTTGCTTACACTTGAGAGATATTTTTGTCTTCAGGTTCCTTAGTGCAGTAAAGGAAAGGAGGAGAGAACTAAAGAGTAGAAAACACAGAAGTTGCCTAAGAAAGCAAAACCAGGCATTCTTCATCCTGTTCAGGCAGCTCATCCCCTGAAGAGGGAGAACTGTCAGGCTGAGAATTTGAGCAATTAGACAAGAACACTCGTGATGGGCCTTTCCACCTGGATACACTGCGCCGTCCTGGCTTCAGGACTGCAGAATTAACAAGCACTGCCAGTTGGGTAAAGTCCAAGAAAAAAGATATTTTGAAGTAATGTTTTAGAGAAGATCTTTTTATCTTAAAGAAGTATATAGGTGTAGCAATAAAACATGAATTGAAGGCACCTGTAATTCTGTGATAAATACGTAGGGTGTTACCCTTTTCAGCTCTTGCACTGCTTTGCTGTGTAGAGAAGTGGTGCCTTGATGGCTAAACACAGAATCAAATATTGGAGGAAAGATTATGAAAATTTACAAGAAAACAAAATTATCTTTAGGAGTATATTTTTTGTACTTTTTTCAACTAAAAGGTCTCCTTTTTTTCATGTCACAGTGGTCTCATAAGCAAATGGGAACTTGATCCAGTTGGAAACTGTATTTGAAAATCAACTTTTGTTCCAGGATATTTCTAGCTGTTCGTTTCCCAGCTGTGTCCGGTTGAGTTGTTTTCAAATACGTGAGGCAGAATCTATGCTTTATTTGATATTCCAAAATCTAATTCAAGGATAACTTGGGGATAAAATACATTAAAAAATTAGTGCCATATTAATTAGCTTTAATATTTATGGCAAATTTTGTTACACAGTGTTGTATTATTAATATTTCAGATATTTTAACACATCTTACTTAAAACCCACTCCAAAAAGTAGAGAAGTAGTTTGGCTATAGGAAGACACTGTTCCCTCATACCAAATTGGTCCCAACTTCTATTAATTTTGTGCAGATGCCTTTCCCCCCACCTTTCTCCCCACCAGTTTTCTTTCTCTGCATTTGCTGTACTTATCTGCCAGTTCTGAAGCCTGATGTTCTTGTCCAGCTGTCTGGGATTATTTCAGGGTTACTTTTTCAGTCCTCTTGTAGGTGTTAGATAATTGAGAATTTGTGAAACTGAGCACTGTATTCCATGCGTTTTTGAAACAAGTCCCATTGTGTGTGAAATTTCTATATTTATATTCTGATGAAGGTTTACTCTTAATAGCTCTCAGGGAATTCTTTTACCATTTGAACATCCATTAGGAATGGGTTATTCAGCTTGTGGAATTCTTTTCAAGAGAGTGTTTCAATTGTATTTCATTTATCTCCAGCTCTACTCCTTGTGAGTTGTGACTGTGTTTAATATCCCAGCCTGAAAATTTGTGCTTTGACAAGTATGTGTGGTTTAATGCTTTCTGACCTTTGCCTGCTCATTCTTTTTCTGCAGGACTTTGGATTTTAGCAGGAAGGGGCACTGAACACTTGCAAAATCACTTTATTTCTGTGCCAACCAGCAATTGCTCCTGTTCTGCTGCTGTTTTTCCTAAGCTGTCAGTCTTGTGTTTAGGGTGCTTTAGGTGTTTGATGCTTGCATAGCTGCTTCATGAGAATGTTGGGTACTGATAACATTGTGACTGCAGTGAGCAACACAATTTGCCATTGAATTACACTCCCTTTGGCAGGTCAGTAGTGCATTTTAGCTCTAGTATAGTCTTTGGTGTTTGCCCTGGACACTTTATTTTCAAATGTCCATAAATACATTTTTAAAAATTTTATCTTTATATAATCTGAAGGGTTGGGGTTTTTTTTCAGTGTATTAATTAAGATCAGTCTTTCCCTACTACTGTGGGAATATGTGGTGCTTTTTTTTTTTTCCTAATCCTGGCTTAATAGTGTCTACAACAAATTTAATTCTGTCTGTAAGACTTATTTTCCTCATACATTTTTTTCTAGAACTAAGTAATCATCTGTTTTTAATAATAATCTTAACAGATGAGGAATTCTAGAATGTGCCGAAACAAACAGTTTTTACTGCAAAAACTATAGTAAATCTATTTTGCTATGAATTTCCTTTCATTTTATTAAGTCATTTTTACCAGATGGTAGAAAATTCAGGAAAACACATAATGAGGCTTGCTGCTGTTTTTGTTTTTAATTCAGCTCGCAAAAGGCTACTGGCAGGATTATGTGTGATTAAGAAGAGTGAGTCAATTTGTATAAACTCCTTATTTATACCATTTACACATCTTACACATTCGGTATTATCCCCCACTCCTCTGTTGTGCTTTGTGTTCAGCTTTGACTCTGCATTTTCTTTGACTCCTAAGTTCAGAGTCTGCCGTGTCTTGAGGTGTTAATTCTGTACGACAGCATGGCTACTCGCATCCTTTTCCCAACTTCAAAAGTAACTTTTTCCTCTTTATTAATGCTTTGAGTAGTGTGGTCATCCAAAGCAGTGTTCCCTTCTGTTTCACTGTGCAGCGCAAGAACTGCAGCAGGCATCACCCACATCTGAGAGGGTAAAAAGCTTGTGTGTGAGGAGGCAGGAAAAAGGGGCTGTTTCCTCTTCCCCAGGGGTTTGTCCTTCCCTTTGCCCATGTCACTCTGCCCATGAGTAAGGACATGGAGTGCAGGGCTGTGCTGCAGGACCATCGGTGTACCTGAAACAGGCTGTCGTTTGGGAACATGGAGGCAGACACAATGGAAGAATTTATAGATATTTCTAAACCATTATAATGACCATTATAAAATGGGTTCATCCTGCTTTCTTTACAGTTCAGGGAAGAGGAGCATCCTGATAGTCTGCAACAAGTTCTCCTGAGTCAGAGTGAATTTACGTCCTCTAATAAATGAATAAGATAAAGTAGCATCAGTTCAAGTTGTTGAACTTGCTGCTTATAATGTGAGTTTCCCGATGTACACAGGTGATTCAAATACTCAATCAGGCATCACCTTTTTGGATGGAAAAACTTAAAATTTGCAGTTTATAAGCTATAGATGGAGGGAGAGTTTTTGGTGCAAATTCTGGAAAGAATAAGCCACTCTTAAAACCAATAAAAAAAGCAAGACCTCACCCACAATGAAAAAGAGAAGAACTGTTATATAAAACAACCATTGCTTGAAATCTTCCTTTCTTTGCTTTAAGCCCTAAGAAGTGCAGTTGTTAAAGACTCCAAACAGTATGATCAGATGAACTTTTCTGTTATAAAATTATTCTGAAACTGTGAAACCTAATGCTGTAGCTGCGAAGCAAGAAAGCCCAAATAAAACCAGTGAAGAAGTAGTTTCCTTTTCAGATAAAGAAGTGACTCTGTCTTTGGGCATGAATCTTGCATTTCCTACAGCTGTTATAGGAGAATAGGGAAGGTGAATATTCTCGTGTCACCTGCAGAAGCAAGCAGTGAACTTCAGATCAATACCTTTGCAACTGCTAGATACCTAAAACCAGTGCAGACCATACAATTAAAGAGAACTTCGTAATTTAGAATGGTTAACTTAACTCATAGGTTGTTTGATAAAGTCACTTTCTTTTGCTTTTCTGTTAAATGGTAGCCAGAAGTTGATTGGTTTTGGACCAATATGTGTCACCACTCCTGCCACTCTGTAGGTAAAACACAGGGACATTACAGCTTCAGGTTGTTTCAGGGAGGAGAGTTCCTGTAATATCAAATACAGACGAAGTGTTATTTCAAATAGTATCTTAATATTTTTTGCTTTTCAAGAAATTATACTGAAATGTTTACTTATCTTCCATGAACACATGTAAAACAGCTGAAAGAAAAAAGGTTGGAATTCAGGAGAACCCAGCAGCAGCTTTGGCAGTTTGCATAGTAATGCCCAACAAATGTAGTAGCACTTTTCATAGTGTGCCAAGGTAGAGAGCTGTACCCACTTCTGCAGCTCACAATTCCAGTTACCAAGCTGCCAGATAAGAATCTGAAGGAAAACAGAGCAGATTGTGATAAAGGCTAGAAAGAATAAATATACATGTGCACACTTGTTGTACTGGTATTTTTAAAATTCTGCCTGTGCACAGCTACACTGTTATGCTTTGCATTTTAAATTGATAATTCTTGTATATGAAGTAACTCTCTTGATCTGTCTCTGTTGTTGAGATGATGACAGCTTTTTCTTTTAGTGCCTTTCCGTTTTCTGCTGTTTTTCTTGTGGATTCTTTTCCTTCAGCAGTTTACTCTTTTTATCTAACTATCTAGTATCTAAGTAGTGAAATAAGAGAGTCTGAACACAGTCTCACAGTTTTGGTAGTGCTAGTCTATTTTCATTTACGTTTTCCTTTAAGCTGGGCAAAACCTGAATGACACAGCAAACTAAGAGGCCTTAGCAATGTTTCCTATTAAAAGTGGAGTGTTCAGTTCTTTGTACAGAATGTTTAAAATAATTTAGCTGTGCTGTACTAAGTATTTAAGATACTAATGCTTTAGAAGCGTCTGTATTTGAGAAGTAAATTGTGGATGCTTGATTTCAGGAACAAAAACTCCTGTACAGTAGCTAAAGGAGTTTGTGCTCCGTCATGTCTGGGCATCTGGAAATACTCACTGGATAAATATGTTCTTTTTTTGGATTTAGCCTCTTGGATCTAGTGTAAAACTTGACTTTCAGAAACCCTATTGGCAAAGGTTTCACAGCATCTAAGTGTATGAATTTCATTCCTGCATTGCTTTTGAATCTGGATCTCTGCCATCAAATAACTTAATTTGCCTTCATCAATCAAGGAGAAGTATTTTTATACTTTAGTGACTGAGGCTTTGATTTTTCTAGTGCGAAATACCACATCAGCTTTCCATCGGCTCAGACTGGTTCTTGCTATTTTAGTTGCATGGTTTCCTGCTGTGCTGTAAGGGATTTCATGATAAAATCTTACCAAAACTGAACCCAAATCTGACTTTTAAGACCACTATAAATTTTGGTAAATAAATATTCTCATTAATCTTTTGCTAATATTATCCTGCATTGAAATTTATCTCTTTATAGTCATTGATTACTGAAATATAAACTGGAAGGTTTCATATCGGTAGGACACCAAAACAGTGATTATTCCTAAAGGAATACAGGAAATGCTTTCTTTTTGGTGTATCTGATTCCTTAACGTGAATTTGCCTTTTTTTTCACTTGCAACTGATGATCTGGAATCTGCAGAGTCATATTCTAGATTGAGACTAAATCTGTTCTCTGTACTATTGGTATACCTTGACTAACTTTGCAGGTATACCTAAGCGTAAGTAGCTTTCCCCTTGATAATAGAATTATTAATAGATAAGTGCACAAATGTCTGGAATGGGTGCTGGTCTAGCACACTGGATGCCTTTTTACGGCTCTTGCACAGCATCTCTATTACTTTTCATGGTGAGCCTCTGTTTTGTAATGTGAAACATGAATGTGTTAAAGATTGAGCGACATTATTTGTAATGAAGTGGGCCAAAGTAACAAGATACTTCTTCTGACACTTCTCAGAATACCACAGAAGTATGGAAGCATTTATCAGAAGTCCATTTATTAAAATCCTGTTTTATGCTGACTATTCTGACTCTTAGGTATCTGCAGTGTTCTTTGCTTCCATTAGATGGCTGGCAGCCTTTGGCAATTCCAGCGCCCTTCTTTGTGAGACTAAAAATATCTTGACACACAGAAGTACATTCAAGACTGACTACTGCTCCTGTCCTGAGAAACCAGCAATCTCAGGGGCTTGGGTTTCTGGGTTTTGTTTGGTCCTCCCCATTTTGTGTGGCATATCTTTTATTCCATGAACTGTTACGGGATGTAAGAACTTCTACCGAAACTTCCACGACGTTCAAAATGTTAGGTAATATTTTTTAAATTGGCATTTTTTTGTGAGAACTCTGAATTAATGAACTAAAGCAAAATCTATAGACTTAAAAATTATAACACTTCAGTATCTTCTGGCTGTTAATATAACAGAAAAGGATTAAAACCTTTCTTTGTTAGTACACCTTCCTGCTTGTGCATACAAGAATACAGCTTTATATGCAATAAGAATAATAGCAAATTTAAAACAACAGGAGAAACAGAAATTGTCTATATTTACATACAGTACATCCATCAATAGCATAACTGGAAAACATAAAACTGTTTTTGAAGCACAAGTGAAATGTTTTTTATAAAAAAGCCACAAAACATACTAAATTCTTGTGGGGAGAGGAAAACAGGAATTTTTTGGCCTACTTCATGGCAGAGGCTGAAATAGTAAAGTATTCAAACAAGGTGGTGTGGTGTTCTTTGTGTATGTGGGTTTTTTTGTTTTTTTTTTTTTTTTTTTTTTTGTGTGGTTGGTTGGTTTGGTCTTTTTGTATGTGTGTTGATGTTTTGTCAGTGGACCAATGAGATAATAAGGCATTAGAAGGAGGAAAAATATATCTGGCACACAAAACCAGCCAGAACTGCTCTTTCAGGGTTTGGTATGCGCTCAGAAAGGTTTTCCTTAGGTCTTAGGTGTTGTCTTCAGTGCCACATGTACAGGCTGTTTTTTTCCTGTGTTACCAGATTTTAGCAAATCAATACCGAATTCTTGAATAGGTCAATTAAAACTATTAAAATTGTGTTGTATTGACTCCTTAATGTGGATTAGGTAGGAAGCACTACAGTTTGTTGGGTGCAATTCTGGTTACAAGTGAAGGTATCACCACATCTCAGGATAGGGCAGGGAGAGCCCATGGTGGGCATGAGATGGAAAAAAAAACTTGATCCTAAATGCCCAGTTTGTTCCTTCAGAGACATGGCAAGAAAGAATTGTTATCTTGATTAATGCCAACCTCAGGTGTACTGGAGACGCAGGCAAACTCTAGGCTCACCTCAGGGGAATATTAATTAGCACCAGCACACCTACTGTTCTGTCTTGAGAACTTAATTGCTTTAGCCCAGATGAGAACAGTGATTCATAAAACAGAATTTAATGACTGTATTAGAAAAATGGTTGTGAATAAGAACATAAATTAATCCCTAGAGTAAGTCCTTCTATAACATGAAATAGGGAATGTTTCTGCAAATTTAGCTTTATCTCTCACATATTAATTTAAATTTCTTTTTACAGAATATTAATTCCATTTGATTTATTTAACATGTACAAAACTGACTTCTTCCAACATTTTAGAGTAATACTAGAACGTTCATTTGAACACTTCATTAGGTGGAGAAAGAGGTGTGTATTTGATGGGTCAAATCCCGTGGTCTCAACTAGTTTCTGTTGGGTGAGGTCATGTCTACCACTAAGAAATTTTATCACCTGAACATTTGTCACCTCCCAGCTGCCAGCTCTGTGCAGCACGGGGGTGCTTGGCTGCTGTGGCTGGTGCCTCTCGAGCTGAGACACCACGGTGGCCAAGGCTCTGGTGGTGGGTGAGGGCCTGGAGCTGGCAGCTGCTGCCATCCCTGAACCCCTGGAGCGTGTCCAGGCTGGCGCTGTCCCAGCCGCTGAACGTCAGCTCAGGGCTGGTGTCGCTTGTGAAGGTGGTTTCACTGGAAGGACTGGATTTTGCCTGCTTTGTTACAAGATACTCTGGGTGTTGTGGAGCCATGGCAAAAAGAAGGCAGTATCTTACCACAAAAATTAGCAGCATATGACCTGTCTAAAAAAAAAAAAGTGGTCATTTTGAGTTTGCCTTACTTTAAAAGTGTTCATAACATGATTGCATCAACATTAACTTGAAAAATTTATTTGGGAAATGAAACAGTTTCATTAGATATGCTGTGCTACATTTTAGCTGCATGCCTATAATTGAATTTACTCTGCCCTGAGCCTGCTTATATCATTCTTACTGTTCACTGAAGTTGGTGGCATAAATACATATGTGGTTAAGGAATAACATATCTGTCAGCACTAAATGAATGTTTGGTGAGAGATGAGGGCTATGGAATACAAATATTAATGGAACTATAAATATATGGTAATAAAAATGAGAGTGAATTGAAAAATTGTGAACATGATTTTTGGTAATTTCTGTATCTCTTTGGTAACTACTGCTGCTTGTATTTTAATAAAGGAAAAAACCCAAATCTAATAGCAGATAGGAGGGTAACTCCTGAACACATCTGGAACGGGAACATAGTCTTGATACACGAAGGAAGCAGGGGTCTATGAAGGCCCTGTTTTTTCCTTCCTTGAATTGGAGTGAATGCTATCCAAACAATGCCACTTTTGAGATAAGCAGTGTATTTTCATATATCTTTTCTTGAGATAGAGAAGAATGTTCTTTTTAAAATTACTTTGTGCAAGCTTGTACTTAATGTTTTGAAGGGAGGTTGTGAAAAATGCCTGGGGAAATTGGGAGCAGATCTCGCTAAATTTAGCTATTGAATTTGTGCTGTGAAATTCTTTTAAGGTCTTGCAAAATCTCATTCTAAAGTAAAACATAAGTTTTCAAAAAGTGATGCAATACACACTCTAGCCTTACACTGCTACATTTTCATGACTGTGAAGTACCCAGGAGGAAGAAAGTTGCTAATTCATTGTATGCTGTGTATTAGTAGTGCCCTGTTTACTTGCTATTAAAATACTGAGAAAGTATGACCTAGCTTTCCTTTTATGAGTGCAAAATAAAACTTTCTGAAACATAATTGCAAAAATCAATTTTTTAAAAGTTTTTGTTTCTAGAGCTTTCTTCAAAAGTTCTGCTTTACCCTTTCTACTGGTATCCTGAATCATCCTGTAGAAACAATTTCATAGGACTTTGTATTTTCTGATTAGATAGCTATAAACACATATTGTTTCTTTATGTATAAAGGACTTTCCATACAGCTAGGAAGCATATTGATATTGTTATGTTGGTATGTGGGAATATAATAATATTTCAGTTTAGAGTAGTGCCAATGGCAGATCTGGAAGGCTTGTTTTTGTCAGCAGTCCAATTCATAAAAGAATCTACTGAAAGCCATATGTTTTAGTTCTATTGAAACATGAAATGTGATAGATGATCTCATGTCAGTGTTATATCAGTTGGATCAATGAATGCCTAAAAACTCTTTTCCTCCTGTAAATAATACTGTATTTGCTCAACATCTGCCTAAAACACTGTTTTTGATGAGAATAATTTACTTTTTTTTTTAAATATACACATGCCAACTTTTTATTCAAGTGCAGTTATTTTGGTGGTTATGCACAAAGAACAGGGAAGAAAGAGTAAGAGGCCCTCAAGTTAGAGCTGAAATCGTTTATTAATTTATGGTATTTACAGCACACTGTAAAACGTGTAATAAGAGGAAACTATTCAGCCTCCTTAGTGGTGAAGTGGCAGGAGAGTTAAAAGCTCCTTTAGCTTCTACTTCACCGTTTATGACCTAATTCATAGATTCATCTTTCCCTGTGACAAAATTGAAATGGAACGTTTTCAACTTCTGGTGCCAATTTTCAGTGTGCCAAATCTAACTACCTCCAGTCCTTTGCTTTCCAGCAAAACTACCATCTGCTTCACAAAGAAATGGGAAGGCTTGAAGTCCTGCAATTAAAATTGGCATTTCAGCAACAGTACCGTATTATTTTTATTGAATGTTTATTTATTTAACAAAGTGGCATTCAGGTTTGCCAATCAGCGTCCCATTGTGAAATGTGACATAAAGCCCATAGGAAAAGACAGCTGCTAAGAAGTATTTAGATTTTCTTGGGCAGACTGGAGGCAAATTTTTGACAAATTAAGATTTTTTTTTGGGTTATATTTATTGCTGCATTTTTGATGCAGAACCGGCACCATCAACCTTCAGTATCAGATTCACAAAAGATTGTTACTTTCTGGTTTCTCTCCATATTTTCCCCATATCTTCTCTTTTGAGAGACTTACAGGCTATTCTGTATGTATGCAGGTGTAAAAAGTTCTCTCTGTTATGTTTATGCTCAACCTTACCTTGACTATTTGCATATTCATTGCTCCCATCTCGCTTCCCTTGTTGTGCTTTTATTGCCCCTTTCTGGGTCCAGCTTTTCTACATATTGCACATTCTCTGCTGCCAGGTTTATTATTTCTCAGAGAGTTTCTATCTCTAAGTTCACCCTAGGGATAATACCTCTTTTCATCATCTGTTTTCCCCCTTGTACCTTTTGCTGGCTAATGCCATGTTCCTGGTTTCAGTTCCTTACCATTCTTTTAGCAGTGCTTTCTCCCAGCGCTTGTCCTGCTTTTTGCCTCACAGATGTTTCCATGTGGCTGTTGTGCCTGAGGTTGCCTATTCAGTTGGAGAATATGCCTTTGTACAGATTTGAGCAAGTATTAGGGTTTGCTTAAATGAATTTTAACTCTTGTTTCTGCTGGTACCCTCTCCTTTCTATTGCCATCACTTCCTCTGTGAGTTACAGTGGAGGAGTGTTTGCAAAACCAAACTTGTGGAAGTGAAGGAATGTAAAGTGTTTGATAATAACTCCTGGTTTCTCTTGTCTTAATTTTGGTTTTGCTATCTTTATATTCCACTATACATTTGTACGAGGAGGGAGGAATATCATATCCCTGGAGTGACAGTAGAGGTAGGCTGTGTCATTTGCAGCTTAAAAATAATTATTATGAGCCAACAGAAGTGTTACTGAACATTGAGAGAAATAGCACGACAGCAGAAAGACGAAATATGAAACAGATGTACCATATGTTACTGTGCACTTGTTTTCTATAATAATAAAACCATGAAGCCTGTAAGAATAAGTGTATTATTTAAAAAAAAAAGTAAATTTGATTTCTTTTTGCAAGGGTTGGGGAAAGCCCCAAATTTATATTTGATTCATTCAGAGGAACTACCTTTAGGTTTGAGCATAGTGTTCACTATATTGTAATCACTGATGGTGGGGGTTTTTTTTGCACTTCTTTCTGTGTGGTTTTTGGCAGTTGGGAAGACTAAAATGGGCCTCAAATGCCCTGAAAAGCTGGTATAAATATTATTTTTGCAAGAGGGAACAGACTTCTAGGTGCAGAATTTATCAAATGTACGTGTATCCCCCACCAATACCTTCCCTAGGTGTTCTTGGAGAAATAATGGAGTTTAGAGGGCCTAAGTGGCTGTTAGGCACTGGAGAGTGGATAGATTTGCTCAGATTTCCCTGATGTTTCTGGCAGCCTACAATTATTTTACCATAGCAAAGGGTAGAAAATGGGTATGAATGTTACCCTCTAGGTTTGTATGTGGAAATGACCTGAATTACAGAGTATATTTATTGGTAAAGTATTTTGGCACCTCCTACCTGGAATTTAAAAAAATAGAAAAAATAGTGGTTTAGTACTCAGTGCAAACTGATCCACTAGTGAGAAATGAAAGCACTATGGATTTCTGTGGAAATTTCTGAGGTCTCTGAGTGTGCTGGAAAATAAGAATCTTCTGTGAAGTTTTCAGGACACTTTCCACCTGTAAAAGAAGGAAAAGTCCACAGTTGTCTCTATACAGCCCCATAGATCCTGGAAAGCTCCACAGAAAAGAGACTTTAGTCTTGAATTATTCTATAGAGTTAAGCCCTTTGTATTTTAGAAATTGCAAATGTATTGAAATAACAGATTAGAAACATGTTAAATAATGTCATCAGCAAAATAATATAATTTTCTTGTTCTGTCTTAATTTTATGTTCTGTGTCATAGTAATTTGTGAAACACCCACATTACTTTCATGCTTGAGTACAATAACTTGTTCAATATGTGTCTCCCAGTCTCATGTATGCACTTCTGTAATTTTTGCTGAAATACTATTAGAAGAGCTTCACTTAATGTTCATATTGTACCTGCATGTGAATATGCCAATGTGCAAAGTGATCTTGAAGTTCCTTCAATTGTTACCTTGAAGAGAACTTCACTCTGAAGTGAAACGAAATAGAAATAATCTCTGAAACATGTGCAAAGCACCTGTTAATAAGGGATAGTAAGATTGGTACCACTATAACACTAGGAATTTCCTATATAACTAAGTTAAATTCTGTGAAATCTTGTGTTTGAATAAGGGCATAAAACCTTACTCAGATGGGCAAAACTTCATACCCATCAATGATGTGTTCTTTGTGTTATTTTCAGTATGATTTTTCTGTATAATTTGATTCTATGCTAAAAGCAATGATTCAGCTTTAGATCTTTGCACATATGAAGTTTGCATTATAGTATTACCATAGGTGTTCTGTAGTACCTTTGGTCAGAGATGATTTTTATAGAAAGCAAGTAAAAGGGAGCTCATGTCTTTTGTTAAGACCATTTACCAAAATGTGGACTTAAAGGTTCTGTATTGAATAGACTAAAATGGCTTTTTTTGGATATGTTTCAATGAGTAAAAATGAGGCCATTATAGAAACCCCCTTAGGAGTACAAGAGTTCCTTCATTTGTCATCTAAGAAGTTCTGAATTTTGATGTGCTTAAAAGATTTTCATTATATGTGCATTTTTATACATGCATATGTTCCACTGTGTAGCTGCTGTCCTGATTGACACAATAAAATACAAAAAAACCCCACCCCTAGCCTTATAATAATGATTTAATTTCTTATATGGTATCTGGAAAAATTTTTGAGTACAGCTGAGACTTCTGATCCTTGCCTGATTTTTTTGTGCTCTTGTGCTTTTTGATTTGCATTGGGAGACTTAATACTTTTGCAGTCAGGGGTAAAACTTGTGGTGGCTTCCCTTGCCTGCTGGTTCCTGGTATCACCTAACAATGAGTTGGGTCTGTGCTTTCCCAGTTCATCACAGGTTGCTGGTATTTCTGTTGTTCCAGTTATTTAAACTGTTGCTGGCTAGATAAGCAACTGAGACCCATTATCTAGGAAGGTTATGGGGTTTTTTCTAATTTTTTTTTTATTTCTATGACATTCACTAAGTCGTACAATTACAGTCTTTTCTATGAAGGTGCAGCACTCAGCTTGGGTTTGAACTGTATTTAAACTCCGTCTCTCCCTGTAATTTTAAAAGTTGTGTTACCTGTGTGTGCTGTATTCCAAACCCCTCCCTTAATAAGAGCAGAGTGATCATAGTCATAAATAACATGACTTCATCAATGAACATCACCCAGGCAAATCCATCAGTCTGTGCTCCAGACATTCTTTCACCCTAGTTCTCTCAACCACGGAATCTGTCTCCAAATCAGAGGAAGAAGTGCCAGAAGGACACCTCTATCTGGAACGATGCCCACAGTGAACCTAAATTAATTGTTGGCAAACCTGGAGCAGATACTCTTGTTTGCAGGCAGGCTGTGGTAACTGACTTCACAAAAGCTGTTCAAATACTGAAAAATTTTGATCTCTCAACAAGAGCTGCTGCATTAAATACAGGCATAATATGAAAACTGGCACGTAGATTTGTTACAGGGTATTTTTGGAGACAATGCATTTGTGTTTAGTGAAGGCAACATTTTATTAGGAAAACAAAAGTGTTGAGGTGTACCATCTGGTCAGGACTATTCTGACCTTTATAGACAAAGCTTCCTTTAAATGGGTGCCATTTGCTTTGGAAAGCACTCAAAATCCAAGGCACCAGATATAAAGTACCAGAAATGGTTCCATTTTACTGTATAAGCTTATATTAAGAAAATAAAATCCAGTTCAGAGGGATGAAGACTGTCAAAAGGATTGTAAAGTTTAAAATCAAAAGTCTAAAAGTTCTTCCTTTTCCTGTAACTTTTAAGTAAGCATGTTTTGATGTTTCTTTTGTATGTCATGTAAATTTTGATTTTACTGCTTCCCAGAGTAAGAGCCAGGAAAACCATCAGTGTGCTGAACAGTCTAATTAGCTGAAGCTATTGCAAATTTGCATTATTTCTGCTGAAATAAAATTTTAATTCTGGCTGGTGAAAGTATGCTACATTTTGGTATTATTTATAACTGGCTACAGTGCACTGATTTATTTATTGAATGGTTTTATCAGATGCTTGCATTGAATCAGGCTTCAGGACAGAAAAATGTATCTGTGCATCAGTAATAACAGCCTTCTCGTATTTTGTCTCATACAATTGAATTTAATACAATAAAAACTGCGAGCATACTGTCTTTTGTAGGCAGGTATGTCGTTATCAATCTTCTGCCATTGGGATAACTTTCAGGACAGTTTCATTGTGAACAAACTTTGAAAAGAGGATTTAGTATAGAAGAATATACAAATGGAATTGCACAATAAGTCTGAGTAGAGATGCTTGATTATTAGGATTTATTCTGAAATTCTTGGTTAGACTTAGGAAATGGAGCTAAAAAGATGTCTTACACCAGGTCCCTGGTGTCTTGTCAGGCTACCCAAGTAAGAAATTATTAAGCTTTTTGCCCTGAACTTAAAGACTCTATCATTTCCATTCTAGATATTATTAGGGAAAAAGGTGGTAAAAGATTCTACAGAACAAAATAATAATGTAAAGTCTATTTGATTACAAAGGCCATTAAATGTTTAATTTCCTTTGTTTTCTGAAGTGCCTGGAGCCATTTTCTCTTCTATTTAGTGATAGTTAAAAATAAATGATCCAGCTGGCTGAAAGCTTTTCACTTGGCAGGTAAACAGTGTTACTTTCCAAGGAGGTCAGGATATTTTGCATTTCATCATTCCTGGAATTTGTTTTCTGTGGTCCAGCTTGATTAAACCTCCTGTGGCACTGGAAGAAAAGGAAGCACAATTCTTAAAGCAAGAAACTTGCTATTGACTAATTGGAGTTTAGGACAATAGAAATCTAATATCTTTTTGTCCCCTTTCTAATACTACTTATACTAAACCCAGTACAGAGTAATCACAGAACAGTTGCTTGGAAATATACATTGAATATTTAATGATTTAATTGGCAATTATCTTGCTTGTTGTGGTTTAAGCCCAGCTGGCACCTGAGCCCCACACACCCACTCCTCTGGGAGAGCATTGGAAGGGTGAAAGTGAGATACAAATAAAGAAGAAATAAAAATAAAGAGGAGAGATATTTAAAGGAATAAAGAGGTTTAAGCTCACAGACAACAAAGCACTGTGAGCTTGATGTGCCCCTCCCAAACACTTTTCCTTGAGGGCTGTTTTTCCTTCTCTTCAAAGCTGAAGAGAACCAGCAGAGCCCTACAGTGATTATAGCATCTTCTCTTACCCTTTCCAGAGGAATTTTTTGACCAGTGGATTATGTGAGTATCCCCCTCCTTTTTTGTCTGTGAAATACCTGAGGAACAGCAAGTTCTCCCCATGCCAGTGAAAGTAATAAGCACAGATTACACTGTAACGTGCTGGCAGCTTCTGTGATTTGGGTGCACGGAGAGATGGAAAGGAATAGGGCTAATCCCAATACATGTTTACATTTTACTGCAACTAACAAGATTTTTTTATAGAAATGTGCATACAAGGAAAATGTGTGGGGTTTGGAATGGACAGCCTTTATCTTTTAAATTAATCAACAATAAAAAAGTGCTTGGGATTTTTTAGGTTTTTGTTTCTTGATAAATATTTTTTTATGATGAACGGAGGAAAACTGAATGGTTTTTCACATCATCATATCCAGATACTTGATTCTTACTGAATATGGATAACACTCAGGATTTCTACAGGCTCTGTTTATCAAAGGAAAAAAAAAATCCTCTAATCCTCTCTAAAAGGTATAATATGTTTTACTAAGGTTTTTGGCAGTAGAAATGGCAGAGTGCTATTTTAAGGTATACTTTTCTATAAAGGCTTTTTTGCTTCAAGTTGTAGAGTACAAGTGGCCTAGACTTTTTAATAGATAAAATTCAATATCTAGGACTGAACTTGTGTTCAACTGAGAATATTAAAGAGAGAGGGTCAAAGTAACAGATGAATCATGGAGCTGATCAAGGTTATTTCAGTAACAGACAGTTGGGAGAGGTGAAAAAAACCCCAGCGAGCACCTTTGACATGGCTTGAATAGACTGGATGTGCTGGGTTTTTTGTTAGAAGTGATAGCAAGTGGTTCATTATTCAACTGAATTTTGAATTAGGAGTAAAGTTATATTAAATAAAAAGTATGAAGTAGGCCTTTGAGCTGAGGCTCTCTGCTTCACTGCTGCAGACATCAATGAGATCAGCATGTTGTGTTTGTGAGTACAATTGCAGTTTTAAAGCTGTAGTCTTTCTTCTCATCTTGGGGTTTTTTTGGTAATAGAATAAGGTAAATGATAATACAGAGAATTGAAAAGTTGTGGAATTTATATCCTGTGTTGTCTGAGATAATGGTTTAAGACTTGACAAAAGTAGTGTTCCATTGACCACCTGTTTGCTTCTCTCATCATTTACCATCTCTGTATGAGATACAAAAAATGATCATAGGGAAAAAAAGCCTGTAATGCAGTTTTTACTGCCACCATTCTGGCAAGTGTTCCTCTTAGGGATAAATTGTAGTGTAATGCCTTTGAAGTTCCATTTTATTCTCATTTCTAGGATTTCTAATGTCTTTTCTGAACTCCATGATCATACTTTTTGATGCCTAGTCCTCTTCTCCTCTGTGTCTTTGAACACAGTCTGGCTGTTACATTTTTTGTACCTCTACCTTATTGGTGATACTTCCATACCACTGAGTGTGGCATTATTCCTTGGAGAAAAGGCCTTAATTATTTTTTTCTTGTGTAGAAATGTCTGTCAATAAATGTGCCTGGGATGGCTTCCTGTTGTTGGTGGCTACTGTGTCTTCCCCCTGTAGAGTAAATTTGAAATAAGTAAGTTATCCTGTGATCATCAATCCAATTATTTCACCAGCAAGTTGACCTACAGGCTGCAAGTAATTGTGTCTGCTCTGGAGCATTAAGGAAGAGTATTTTTTTTAATGCTGGTTTCTCTGTGCATCTCTAATAAAATGTCTCTTGATTTGAATGATGCTAATGTTTAATTAAGGGACTCTTCTGTTTCACATATTTCAAATGTAGGATTCTGCACAAGCTTGCCTTCTTGGGCTAATAGGTTTCTGACTGTAAAGATGTTAGACAATACTTACAGAATAAAACCGGTTTTTCCCCGTTTTTCAGCTGAAAAAACAAATGCAGTTTTCCTCATAAGTATGGTATTACATTTATTGGCTTAAGATGCAGGCTTCTAAATTCATTTATAATAGCAGATATAAGTTCTCATTTATGGTAGGTTGTACCCTCTGTAAGAACTTCCTTTGCGTGGGGCTT
This sequence comes from Mystacornis crossleyi, assembly GCA_013400655.1. Lineage (NCBI taxonomy): Eukaryota > Metazoa > Chordata > Aves > Passeriformes > Timaliidae > Mystacornis > Mystacornis crossleyi. Next base: position 52,724 of record VYZQ01011763.1, on the reverse strand, counting down.
TCTGGTCTGCTGAGTAGAATAAAGGTTTGACCCAGAGAATCCTGGTGCAGATTTCACACCTCAAGGAGCAGCTGCATTACTGTTCACCTCAGAGGTGATGTAAGTGCATTTGCTTCTTTATAGATTGAGTGAGGAGGCAAACTGGAAATTATGAGAGCTGTAGCATGTGAAATAGTCGAGAGCAATTCCCCTGCGATTAATCCCTTGCTGCTACAAATGATCTCATCTGAACAGCATTAGAGTATTTCAGAGCAGGATCTCTTCCAATTCTTAGTGTGTTTAGATGGTCCTGAATTAGAGAACAATAATTCAATATTTTATTACCTCTGGAAGCAGTGCAGTTGTTTGAAATATCAATATTAATTTTTACTGTGCAATTAGCGCATATAAAACTGTTCAAAAAAGTGGAATACACGATTTCTATTACTAGGAATGTGGTGTGAAAATATCACCTTGTAGAGTGATGATTCTCTTCTTTGTTAGAGAAAGAATCTCAGATGGAGGGTTGGAATCAGCTCTTCTGGATTTGATGCAAGAATAGTAATGATGACAGTAACAGCTGGGCTGAGAGAAAGCATTATGAAGAGTAGTTTGGAATATGGGAAAACAAAGTAATAATTATAAAGATCATATTGCTTGTCACACTCATCCTTCAGTGGTAGTGCTCTCTTACTGCCATACAGGCTCTGGGGTTTGGAGGGGCACTTGTGTTTTCCAACAGCTTTGCTCTTAAGGATCAACAAATAGTGGCCAGAGCAAGAATGCAAAGAAGCTTTATTTCCTTTAGCTCTTATATACAAATGTTTGTCCCATAACCTTTACATTGAAATCAATTTACCTTTGATTATCTAAATTTTCAACACTGTGTTCAGTTTACCAGATTATTATTTAAGTAATTTGTGCTGTAAAAAGTATGTTTTTTGCTAGAACTCTCCTAAAATTCTAGGATGGCGTCTGAATGGTGTCCACGAATAGAACCATTTATCTTGATGTAAGACCATGAACAAAGTGCAGTGTACTGAACCTGGGTAGTGTGGCTTCTGAGAAATTAACTGCAGCACTGTGTGAGCTATGAGCTTGCTAGGTAATTTTCAGGCTTTTGTGAAAGTCAGGATACAAATTAATCAGTGTTACGAAACAGAACTCAGAAAACACTGAAATTTTTCCTTGAGAGACACCTTCTATGGGAACAGCTGTCTCACTAAATAATGATTATCTTGTGCAGTCTTTGAGCACCTGTATAGCAGAAACAGCAAAACTTGTGAATCTTTGCAGCACCACAGAGTAAACATAATAAAGGATCATGAAGTTTTCTGTCTAAGTCAAATATAAGATGCACCTCAGCCTGAATTGAAAAGTAGAAAGATTTACCATTATGTAATTTTTTACAGAGAAAAGACTCCCTATGTTTTATTCAATTATTGACAGAAACTGACATTAGCTGAGCAGGATGCATGGAGTGTTTTGGATGCCAGCAAGAGTATTGATTCTATACTCTCACTTCCTTTTATACAGAATAGAACAAATCCTCTCTGGTCATACAGTGCAAAAACTGGGGATTAAGGGAGGATATGTTGAAGGGGATATTCATTCTGATCACAAATCTGTGCTTAAACTGCAGTGAGTTTACATTATATAGCCAACAGATGTGTAAGCATGTGATGTGGGGGAAAAAAAACAACCCTGGCAGTTACAATTAAATAAGCATTTTGTACTTCAAGGTGGCTGTAAAATCTGTTACCCACCCCCAGATCTTGTCGTGTCTTATCCTGAATGTGGGGTGATTGAGAGAAAATCAATAGTAGTGGTGTGCTTGTGGAACTTAGCATTGTTTTTTGTGTGAATGTAATGCCTGGAGCACAGAGCAGATCCTCAAATTGCTTTATTTGTTCTTACATTAATAATAGTTTTCTTTTGCATTTGGTTGAAAAGTAATTACAGAGATTTTATAACTTCTTTCTTTCTTAATATCCGTAAAAATTGAATATTCTTACAGCAGGCTTACTTAAAGCAGTGTGAAAAATAAGGAAAAAACCAATAGACTGTTGGAGGAAAAGTAGATAGTGCTAACAATTTAAAATTCAGCACTGTGGAATGCATGTGGCCTGAAATGACCCCAGTACCTGTTTATTTAATTGAAGTTGGCAACAAAGGGCCCCCTGAAGGCTTCTGGACACTTCAGGAGCTTGAACACCACTAAACATTAGCCCAGCATATGGGTACACTACTATTTCAGTAATTAAGATTATGCAATGCACTTGGGGGAAAAAGAATCCACCAAGATGCAAGGAAAGGGTGAGGGATAAAAAACCCAAGCAGTTTAAAATGGAATATTTACTGCATATCGTTGCTCCCCTGAGGTGGTTTAATTGTGGATTTATATCCATAGCAGAGAAATTTCTCACTGTTTGTGGCTTAGTTGCAAAATTACGCCATGACTTTGATATATGTTTCTCTACAGAAATATACAGCAGGCTTTATAATCACGTTTAAAGAATATAAGTTAGTCATACTTAAAACTTGAAATCTGAAATACTTATGTGCTTAATTAAAAGTCAAGTATTTAAGTATTCCGCGCAGGATCAGTTGTAGAGTTGTGTTGAGGAAGGCAGTCGGGTTTCTAGCTCTGCTGTTTGGAGCTGGCTCTATCGGTAGGGGCCCGTCAGGCCCGCAGGCTGTGCCACAGCGAACCCGCCGGGCCGCGGCGCCCACCCGCTGCAGGTGTGGGCAGGCACAGAGGGCTCGGCCTCAGCACTGCCTGGCCCCTGCGGGCGTCACCAGGGCACGGAGGGGATTTCCACATCGGAAATGCTTGGTTCTGTATCAGACCTTGGAACAAAGAGCCAAGGTTAACCTGATTTCTTGTTAAGTGCTAACTGTAAGTCAGTGTATACATTGAACATGTGTGTATACATATATTCATATATATACATACATATGTGGTGTAGTCTGTGTTTGTTTCCCCCCACTACAGCTGTTGAATTATGAGTGGGAAATTATGATCTCTTGTAAGATAACACCTGACTTAGGCATTGAATTGTATTTTTCAAACTGCGATTTACAATTCCTAGATAGTCCATTTATTTATGTTATGTATATGACCGTAGTCTATTTATTTGTGTTATGTATATGGCCATAGTCTATTTATTCATTTTATGTATGTGACCGTAGTTTTTCACTTTGCGTTTTTGTGCTCCGCGAGAATTTTCTGGCGGCTGTGGATTTAGTGCCACCTTGTGGGAACACTCCATAAATGCAGATTTTTTATGGCGCTATCCTGGGTTCATTTAGGCCATGAAGAGACTCCTATGAAATCTGACAAGAATAAATCCAGATTTAACAAAGTTCACTGCGAAACCAAAGTTCTTCCAACTTGTGAAAGCATGTATTTTCGAACTGCAGGGATTTTTTTGAGCCCTTAATGATTTCTCTTTCCTGCATATCTGCACTTCTTCAGTAAACCAGGATGAAATGTCTTTCCAGATGGTCATCTTGCTTTGTGAGGCATCATTTGTCTCTGTTGGATCTAACTGAACGCTGTTTTGATTGGAGCCACTGAAATCTCTATATTGAATTTTTTTCCCCCTTTAGCTCTATCAGAACACACAGTTCTAAAGCTCCTTTTCAAATTGTTTCAATGGGAAATGATTATGTATTATGGTTAATCAACTCACAGTACTATTCCTAGTAGTGAAAAAGAATTGAAAGCTGAAGAGTGCTCTTTTATGTATTTTGCTGATTAAAATAGACCAGGGAGAGGTTGAAATTGGAACTTGTATTTCTGACTTAATAAAAGCTATGCTTGAAATTGTCACATGAATAACTTATATTCATATGATTTTTCTAGTGGCTGCATTTAAAAAAGTATAGTTATAAAGTTAAAAAATGAAAAGGTGGCTAGGATAAGAAGGTCAGCCCAAATGTTAAGATGCCCCATTCCCACAGCTTTCAGTGATGCTCTCTGTCTCTTCTGTCAGTGGAGAGTTCCTGTATAGAAACTTTAAGCACCTAGTTCACACGTGAATGAAACATCACTGTTTGCAATACAGTTCTGAGGTTTTGTGTGGTCTTCTAACTTTCCTCTTTCGTGTCTTTCAATACAGTGTAAAATAATGACCAAAAATCTCTTCTAGAGAGACTGGCAGGCTCTCTCAGCCTGTTGGAGTTCCCTGTATTGCTTCTTAGATATGATATAAAAGATGTTAACTTTTACAGTGTGTCAAGTATTAAGGTCATTTAAGAAACAAGCACATACTGCATATTATGGGAATAATTGTTTCCATATTTTTAACACAGTTCACATCATTCAGTGTTTTGTGGTTTGCTGTTTACTGACAATGGCAGCCATTTCTATTCTGGTCTGTTATGACCTTATTACTGGAAACACTATTTGGACACCTCTGTAGTTTTCCTTTACCTGCATTTCTCTTTGGTAGCTTCAGTACAACCTGTGCTTTGTCCACAGAAATCCCCTTCCTCAGATGTTATTTTATTTCTTTAATGAAAGAAGTGGGATGTTTCTTTAGAGGCAGACTACAAAATAGGAGAACAGAGCCCAGTTCACATGGTGGGTTTTTTATCTGGGAAAAGGATTCTTTTTATTTTAATTTTTTTTCATAGGTAATAGCGAGTTCTCTGCCAGAAGCAGAAACTCTATAGCAAAAGTTCAAGCAGATAAAGGGAGGGTCTGAAGATCAAATACCACAAGTTTTTCAGTGTTTGAAATGTGACCTTGTCTGCTTTTCAATGCTCTCCTTTTGTAAGTATTTTCTTGACTTGGTGCCTGAAAAAAATTCCTATAATGTACCCTGACCTCAGCTTTTCAGAAATAAGAAAGTAATAGGCCTATTTAGCATCCAAGATTTCTGCTATGCTATTATTTTGACTGCATCAGCAGGCTGGACAATAAATTCTACTGTCCAAAACTAAAGAGGAGAATACTTGTCAGATATTTTTTGCTTATCAGTTTTTTTTTTTAAAGCTGGCAATCAGAAACAACAAATTCTTAACTTTCTGTTCTTCATTAACCGCAGTTCACACGATGGTTCACACTTAACTGGTGTTACAGAACATAATTCCATGGATATAAAAGTAAGAAGGCCGAACAAGGGAAGTTTTCTCACTTTCCTAGACTTGTGATGATGTGAAACTCAGGATGTTTCTGTTCTGTGATTGCGGTTACTCCTGGGATTAGCTGTAGGACAGGGATTCTGCTCATCTTTGGTAAACAATGGACAGTTGGAATACAAATCACAAGTACTGATTATGTAGAGCTAAGGCCATGTGGGAAATTTTGTGTGGGGAGGGGAAGGTTTTATCATCCCAAATAGTTTAAAAGCTTCCTTGGGGAACCTTAAGTGCTCCAATTCTGAAAAAAGGAGAAACTTTTTATGCAGGCAGTAAAAGAGTGTCAGAACAGTTGGAGTTTGTGAGGGGATGGAGGATTTCTCACAGTATATATATAGTTACTTTATCTGTTGAAAATAGTTTTTAAGTATGAATGCCAAAGATTTATCTTTGAGTATCCAGGACTTCTATACCATGCATTGTTCTTAGCTGGGTAGCTAATGGTGCAGACAGAATTACTGGGAAACAAATAATAATCTGCTTTTCTTAAACTGACATTGATTTCCAGGCCTTGTTGAAATGCATTTTGTGTTTTCCTCCTGTAAAGCTGTAAGAAGTAATCTGGAAACAAATTCTTCCACATGTATTCATATTGGTCAAAATATTTGTTACTGATGATTCTTTGGTCAACTAAAATACTATTTAGTGATTCTGGCACTACTAGCAGTATTTTTCCAAAGGGAAGAGGTGAAAAAAAGGAGGCCAGTCTTGTCATAGCATAATTGGACTGCTTAAAAGCTGTCGTGGTAAGGATCACCTAAATACAAACCCCTGCATTTTGCTATGATATTGATGGCAAAAGTTTTAGTAAAACTCCCTTTTTTAATAACTAAAGAACTTGATTATTTTTTTCCCCCAACATGTATCTTTGCAGATTATTCTTCTTAAGTCCTTGACTTCTTACATTTCTAGAAGTCTCTTCCTCTTGACCTTCTGGGTTCATGATTACAGGCTACAAGATTTGGCTCATCAACATCTCTCTATTTTCCCACAGAAAATAAGAGAATTGGGAAAGAAATATATTTACAGCATGTTCCTTAAGAAATAGGTGCAAAACTACTCTGGAATTTGCAGTACTAAAACTTTTTAGCCTGTATGGGGATGCGTTTTCATTCGGTGACCTCAGGTCTTGAGGCAGTACTTGTTTTTTCACCAAAATATTTATGTGAGGTGACCCAGAAAAGCTGAATAGCAATGATATCTGATACTTCAGATTAAATCTAATGTCTGTATTAAGAAATGGAGATTTAAATATATGTGATCAGATTCCTTTTTTAACTTGCAAAGCACAGGATGAGGGGCAAGCGTAGGGGAGTGATAGAGCAGCTTGGTGGGCACATGATTAGTAACGGAAGAGGAAGAGGAGGAAAGGTTTGATGAAGAAGCTGAAGGAGGGGGAATTCCTTATTAGGTTTGTCATTTGGAGCAACTGTACTGAAGCCCTGCTGGCCAGGAAATGACTGGGTATGGCCTGCTCATGGGACATAGAGAGTAAATCTTGTGTTTTCCTTTGCTTCTGTGCATGCCCTTTGCTTTTGTTTTATTAAACTGCCTTTACCATGATCCACAAGGTTTATTTCATCTTATTCCCCTCCTGTCCCCAGTCCTGCTGAGGAGGGGAGTGACATGGTGGCTTGGTGGAATCCTGGCCTCCAGCCAAGGCCAGCCCTGTATGAAGGGCTGTACACCACATCTGTATTAAGAAATGCAGATTTAAGTCTATGTGACAAGATTCCTTATTTAACCGGGAAAGCATGGTAGTAAGGGCAAGCTTTATAGAATTTGACAAGACACCAAACTTCTCCCTTTTCAAATATGTGGCTGTATCAGCAAACAGTGTTATGCAAAAGCTCTCTCACATCTCACGCTCAGAATTTTTAATGCTGACGATTCATCATGTGTGGTCAGAATCTCTTGTGATTCTTCACAGATTACATGTCTTCTCCTTCCAACTCTTTCTGTCAGTCCTGTCTTAGTCAAGCAGATTTACAAATTATAATAGGCAGATGAGGAAATGTATGAGAGAATCCATTTCTTAATTTATGGTAATTAAGAAAATATTTCCAATTCCCTTTCTTTTTTCCTTTACAGAAGAAAATTAGGATTTGCATGTTTTTCTTTAATAATAGTTATAAATATTTGCAAGTCTAATGCTCATACTTTTCAGTAGCACAACTAAAGTTAACGTACAAATTGATTTAGATGCAGTTCATAAGAAGGCTTTAAGCAGTCTGTTTCCTTTCAGTGATAGAGCCTAATACTGTGAAGAATTAAAATGGAACTGTGATAGATTATGGAATACATAAGGAAACTTGATTTTAGAAATGAGAGTATGGTTGACAGGATAATTTGCTGTTATATGTGTCCAGGTGTATTGTTCAGGTATAGCTGTAGCTTTCTATAGCATACAGTTACACAGGAGGATTCTTTTGCCCAGACTTCTGTGTCATTTATGTATTTGCCACTGCCAAGAGACTAGACTGTGTCAACTGATCCAGCCCTGTCAATTCTATATTCACTGGGGTGGGAAAGAAACAGGAGAATCAGGAGCTAAAATCCAGTGGACTGGGTTCTTGAACATGTTCTTTGCTTTCAGGGGCAGTGTGGTGGTGCAAAGCATGAGAAGCTGCGTGCTTCCATAGGTGGACTAACAGTATTAAATCAGCTCCTTGTGAATTCATTCCCCTCCAGTGTTCACCAGGGCTGAGGCTTTGGGATGCTCTGACAGTGCTTAGGTGGCCTAAGCACACTGTGGCAGGATAGTTCTCAGTGGGCAGTTCTTCTGGGTGTAGTTAGTTGGCACAGACTAGAGGAACTTCCTTGCATAGAACATGAATTGAAATCTGGGAAAAGTGATTTTCCTTTTATAGTTTAGTTTCAATTTATGGGGCAGTTCACAGTTCCGTGGATTGCTTCTTGGAGCTGGACTGCAGAGAAGGATTGAAGAAGTTCTGAAAGAACTACTTATATATTGTCAAAAAATTGGCTTGGAGATATTTCTGGTCAACTGGTCCATTTTTAATAGAAATTATAAAAAATGTGGTGGATCTTGCGTGGTTTTTTTTTAAATCCCGTAAAGTTCTGTGTCTGTAACGACAGCAGTGTGACAGATATTCACAGCACTCCTACATTCCTTCCCCTGCACCTAATTATACAATTTTCTTTCCACCCTCACAACATTTGTTCTTTCCTTTCCGTAGCTAGCTGCAGATACAAAAATCTGTGCCAGCACAAGTCTAAATCTGATCCACCATGTTCTAAGTCTTGAAGGTGTACAAAAATGGATTCTCTCATGTCAGAGTAGCAGTAGTCTGCCACAGTTGAGGCTGTTAGTTTTAACGTAATTACACAGGAGCAGCCAGAACTACTGTCACGCTTAGTGCCAAACGTGGGTCTGGGCAGAGCCCAAGGACAGCGTGCACTGGCTGCCCGGGGGCAGAAACAGAACTTGTGTCGCTTATCTTCACCAGAACTGCTGTTGGAGTTCTGGTTTCTAATTACTTGTGTTGATCCAACAGTTTTGATTTTTAAAGCTTGCATTCAGAAGGTTTGTGTGTTAGCAGTGTGTCTGTCAAGTTTGCTTTTATTTGTGGGTTAAAACATTATAATATTTTTAGAATTAGTTTTCTTTTGCTCAGCTAGATTTTTATAGACATATTGACATTTGATATACAGAGACTACTTTACTTTGGAAAAACATTTATTTGTAAATAGGTTTTAGCATGAAGTAATAAATATTGTCTGATTTAACATTAGGAGAATGTATCTTTAATCATTATTTAATCAGGGAAAAATTTTGGACTATTTCTGGAGTACCGGTAGTTGCTGAATATTGCTGTTGCTTAGTTGTGGCATGGTAGTAGAGAGGAAGTTCTTGTCAGGTGTGAGAAGTAGGACAGTGATTATGTGGGTGATTATGATTAAATTTTATTGTTAATACGCTGCCTAAATATTACCAGTGCAGTATCCAAATAACAACTCTATTATCTATTACAGTGGACTGTAGTATAGTGAGGACATGGTCCTTCCTGTTGAGTCACTGCCTTCATTGAGACCCCCTTCTCTAAAATTTTCGGAGAAGTCTTGGTGCAGCTTGGTCCACTTAGCCTCAGATTTTGGTCAACAGTCTCTGTGTGAAGAGTTATAATTTAAACAGGTTCAGGCGGAAACATTCAGGTTTTGAGTATGGCCTTGCAGCATTCACAGTGACAAAGCAACAAAGCACCTATGTAGGTACTTCAGGATTTGATTTCTGTATTTGACCAGACCTTAGCCCTTTCACTCACCCATCCAAGAGTGAGCGTTCCCCTTCTCTGACCTGGCTGTGCTCCACAGGTGTCCATGCTGGGGACAGGATCCACCTGGAAGCTGCCTGGGACTCCAGGAGAGCCTGTGCAGCTGGCCCGGTCCTCAGCAGCAATTTATACTGTTTTGCAGGCTGGTGTGCACCAAAGTCAGTGGCAAACACCTCAGCTCCCCCACCTTTGGAATGTATTAATTACATGAGCATCCCGACAGTTCCACCTGCAATGTTCACCTGGTGTGTTTTATTTTAGGACAAACCATTCTGCTCTTCAGAGATGGTGGAAAGGGGACAGTCTGTGTGTGGGTGTAGGATACGTGCAAAGACCCGGCTATCTTCTGTCACTTTCACAGTGGTCAAATAATTTTGGAATCCAGAAGGTGCAGTCAGTCTTGGGGTCACAAACACTTGTCACAGTAGTAGATTCAAAGTGGGGAAGTTGCTACATCTAGAGGCGTTTTAAGCTTATTGGAGCTTTTAAGCTTATATAGCTTATTAAAAAGATGATGAGGTTAAGAAAAGATAGGAATTCCCATTAAACAAAAGCAGGGCTCTAAACGAGCCTGTATTTGTAAGCCCTCAGCTGAGTGTGTGCCTAATAAGATGCAAATACTAAGAGAATTAAAATCTAGACATGTATTAAAATAGCGCTTATTTAATGATAGAACAGATTCAAAGTGTCTAACTGAATTCTACCACTGGCAATACTTTTTTTCTGTTTGAAATAACTGATAAAAGACATGATTTCAAAAGGTTGATTTCTTAAGGTTTTGAATTTTTCATGATTGCTAAAAACTGACAGACCTACATGTATTTGTGTAAAACATGAAGGTAGTATCAAATGAAATGAAGTTTTGTTGTTTGTTTGGTGTCTGTGTTGTTTTGGTTTTTTTGGTATGGTTTTTTGTTGTTGTTGCTCTTGTTTTTAGAATGTGGAGTTGCAAAACATCAATTAAACCCGAAAGGTCTGATGACACTCATTTAAGCCTCCTAGTTTGTGTAATTAAATGTCTTCTGGTACAGACTGTGTGCCTATTCAGGAATCCATGTTTCTAAAAGCTCAGTATGCTGTGTAGGCAATGAATAGAGGGGAAAAAAATAAGAAGAAAAACAAATTGTCAGATAAAGATATAATCTGCAATGAACGTCATAAACCATAGTAATTTAGGCTAATTATCTCTATTCCAACCTTAACATGGGCAAAATCTATTTTGGTTTTGATCTGTGTTGAGTCAGGAGTGCAAGACCTACCTCTGGAACAGAGACAGACCCCTGTACTCAGATGTAGTGTAAATATTTTGGGACAAGTTCCAGTGTTCTGAAAAACCTAAAAGTGTAAAAGAACAGTGATGTCCAATAGGAATGTTGTAATTTACCATGAGACTGATTATTTCTAATATATTTTACTTTGTCACATCTACTGAGTAAAGTCTGTCTGTAGGTTTATATGTTTGAGTACTGTGAATTTGTTGTTGCCTTTCTGTATAACTCAATAAAATTATTTTTTTGTGTTGAAGATACTTTTTGTTGAATTCAGTTCTTTCTGTTGAATCTCCTTTGCTTGCATCTGACCTTTATTTATGTTGATTTTGCTTCATTTTTTCATTTACCATGCTGTTCAGTTTTTGGATGCCAGAAGAACAAAGGTTTGTCCACTATTTGCAGTAAATGTATTTTTCAAAATTCAGTATTGCTTATTGTGATTTTTGTTTGCTTTTTAGAGATACAGTAATCCTGTTTACTAAACTTGTTCATAGCTTTTGCTGCCAAAATGAGAAAATGAAACCAACCAGCCCCAACTCAGCCCCTCCCCAAAGTCCCCTTAATTATAGTGAGGGCTTTGATTGACTTCATAAACAGCAGGACTGTTGAGCATCATGAAGAGCAGATTTATCTTTAGTCTATGAAGTAATTTAGAAAACATGGAATACTGAGTCTTTGAGCTTTGTAGGTACACGTTGATTGTTCTAATGGATGTGTCACTGTCTAGTGTTCGCGTTTGTTGCTGTTAATTTTATCTGTAGCTGACATTATTTTGTGTGTGTTGTCTTTTTTTTTCCAGAAGCGCTTGAGGGATATCATTACAGATATTGTCACCTGCATTTGATATTTTGTAGGGTCATTTGATATACTTTCATTACTAATTCTAATGACTTTTTGTAACAGCATACAACAAAAGTTTAATCAAACACTAATTCTACATTCAGATCCTAAATTATTTTTTTCTCTCTTTTTCTTTATTGCAGCATCTGCAAATGACAATCCAGGCACTTCAAGATGAGCTTAGAACCCAGAGAGACCTTAACCATCTTCTCCAGCAAGAAAGTGGGAACCGAGGGGCTGAGCATTTTACCATTGAGCTCACAGAGGAGAATTTTCGAAGACTTCAGGCAGAACATGATAGACAAGCTAAAGAGCTCTTCCTGTTGAGAAAAACTCTAGAAGAAATGGAGCTTAGGATTGAAACACAAAAGCAAACACTAAATGCCAGAGATGAATCAATAAAAAAGCTTCTAGAGATGTTGCAAAGTAAAGGTTTGCCTTCCAAGGGAATGGAAGATGACAATGAGAGAACTCGAAGGATGGCAGAGGCTGAATCTCAGGTTAATCATTTAGAAGTGATTTTAGATCAGAAGGAGAAGGAAAACATGCATCTTAGAGAGGTAATGAAAAACTCATTTATTTGTTTAAAATATATATTTTTGTTAAAAATAGTCATGGTACTTGTTGCAATTTTAGAAATATAATTTATTTTCTTTTTGTGCTCTAATTTTTTCATTAAAAGGATAGCATGCATTTGTTTTACATCTGTAATAAGTACACAGCAGGACTGTGTAACATTTGAAAGCAAGTATAAGAAAATATGGAAGAGAAGTAAGTATATTTGGGCTTATTGTCTCTGAAATGTTGCTTTGCAAAGTTTCTTTATCCTTGTATTTTGACAAAGTGATACCTGGCAAATGAAGACCTACCGAAGAGGGAAGTGACATCTGCTGCTGCTCTTACTAAAGAGTCACGAGTGCGTGCTACCTTTGTGTTGGATTTGTACGCCTCTGGTGTCTGAAAAGAGTGTTTTAAATCATTTGCCTTCCATATAAACAAAGGCTTCTGCCTATGTGTATTTCTAATGTATTTTCATGTGGGGATGTGTTGCTCCCAACTTTTTGCATAAACAGACCATAACGTCACATTGAAACACTGTACTGATGGCTGTGCTCTACTTTGAGAGAACCTAAATTTGATCCCAAGCCCACTTGCACCAGCTGCCCACATCACTTGGAAATGCATTTTTGGGACTCGATTTGGGATGGTTGGATTAGTACAATTGAAAGGAAATCTGGCCCGGTGTCAAGCCCATCTGCCCCTTGAGATCCCAGCCGTGTTCCCGTGTGAGTGTCAGGCAGACAAGGCAGGGTGAGTCTTCCTCACAAAGACCCTGCTAAGGAGGGTGAAAACTGCAGGGAGGTCGTGTGCAAGCTGCACGCAGCAAGGGAAGTCAGGAGAAACAGGTCTGTTTGCTTAGAAGCTCAGCAGCAGCCACTAAAAACACCAATTTGCCTGACAGATGAAAGCGCAAATGAAATTAGTGCAAGAGCTTAAGAATTAGTGCTCAAGATTAAGAACAGCTATTTACATATAGAGACTGTTGACAAAATAGTTTCTTTGCTATGGACAAATTTTTTTATATTTAGCTTATGGTCTTCTCTAACCTAGAGTATGTACTGAGGCTCGGTGCTTTCAGCTGCCCATTTGAGGCTTGTAAAGTGGAAAATTTCATGATACATTTCCATAAGGTTTTCTTGCAAACGTGTGGATCCTGAATCTTTTCACAGGCAGAATGTTAATTAAAACTGAGGCAACACATTAATAGGTTCTGAAAGGAGTTGCATAAGGAGCTAATGATACTGAATTTGTGATGAGGGAGGGTTGTGGAATAAGTTTATAAACTAGCAGACAACTTTCTGGATTTAGGTCTGCATACACTGTTTTCATGGATGGATGATTATGTGGCTGTATTTCATCTGTTGTATCAGTATCACTTAAGTTTGTGAACCCTAATTTGGCTATGTATTGGACATGAGGAAATTTGAAAGAAGCTTCTAATGAGAATAGTAATCAAGGACAGTGAGAAATAGAACTAAATTGATCTTGAAAAATGGATAAAATGTAAGCTTCCAAGTAAAGTCCTTTGGCATCCAATTTATTGGTTAGTCCAAGGAATACTGAAAGGAGATATTATTGCTACCTACAGACTGTGCATGTTTCTCCTGTATTTGTACTGAATTAATTGGATGTTCTCCCCTGGGTTATTCTCAGGGGCAGGCAAAAAAGTTGTTTCTCCCTCAGTTTATATAAGAATATAGAACTTGTCTTTTGTCTGGAGTGCTGCAAGTATAGAATGGGATTTACTGTTTATGACATGCTGATATACCTTGGTAAGTGGTTAAGGTTTAAAATTTTACTAGAACAAACTAGATTTGTTGCCTGGAATTTTTCCCAGTCAGGTTGGCAGGAGCTATTAACGTTTTGGAGACTTTGGCTCATAATTTCCTTGTTTTTCAAAAAATTCAAGGCTTTGGGTGAAGTCTGTCTCTTCAGCTCTCTTTCTGTTGCATGGTATTTATAGGCTTTATTTTGATTTATTTTTTAAAATTTCTGCATATTTGAAGTTTGTTGTAGGGAGCTTGAAAGTATGATGTATAGACTGTAAGAACTCTTCAGAAACAAAAAGTTTTAGTAGGTGCCTGTTTGTTTATCCATGACTCTGGATTTTATTGTTCTGGTGGGCTCTTGGAAAATGTTCTGAGGTTCAAAGTTTTTCTTTGGCTTTCTTGTTATGGAAAGTTTTCTGCATGCTTTGAAGTAACATCAGACATTATGTACAGTTAAAAGTATTACGTATTTGTTAAAAGTCCAAATAGATCAACCTTTGATCTTTGTGTGTAGCTTGGTTAAGTCCTTGTTCTGCAGTGCTCATTTGAATTTGTCTCTGCTTTTAGTCTTCATCCTGCACAATACAGGTTTTCAGTATGATAAATCAGAGGTTACTGTGTTCAATCTTCTGCAACAGCCTCCCCAGTGGATTGATATTTTTATTTTCTTAACTAGTGTTTGTAGGTTTTCATCCTAACTGTATCAATCACCTGGCAGAGTTACTGAACATTTTTTCCTCCTGAGAATGCTGTAAAAGTAGGTTAGAACTTGGAAACATTTTTAATGAACTTCATTCATGAATTATTTAGGATTCACTCAAATTTTGTTAATCTTTCTATACCTTTAACAAAATATTTGTCATTTTAGAACATCATCTAAAATATTCTGCTTTCTTTATTTTCACAGGTTGGAGTATAGCTCAAGTGTTGAGTGTATTTCTGAGAAACTAGTACTGTGTCATGTGTAACGTGCTGTTTGATCAAATCATGGTTGGCTGTTTCTTCTTTTTAATTAGTTCTGCTATTTTATTTCTGCTGCTGCACTTGAAACTGACTGCACCAGGGGAGGTTCAGGAGGATTTTCTTCATGGAAGGGGTTGTTAAACGCTGGAAGGGACAACTCAGGGAAGTGGTGGGGTCACCATCCCTGCAGGTGTTCAAGAAATGACTGGATGTGCCGTGTCTAATTGACAAGGTGGAGACTGTCAGATTTTGGACTGGATGATCTTGGAGGTCTTTTCCAACCTTCATGATTTGGTGATTCTGTGAAACAAGTTCAGGATGATAAAATTCTGTGTATCATCATATGAAATCATTCAACAAATAGAGTTGGTGTGTGTCAGTTTACCTTTACAGTGATGGATTCTGCTGTAGTTTCCAGCAGAAAGAGTGCTGTCTATGGGAGAAAGTTTACATGGTGCAAATGAGTTTGAATGTGGAAAAAAATAACTGAAGACTTCTAATTTTATACAGCCTCAACAGTACATTAAAATGTAGTGTAGAGATGGACGTCTCATAAGCACTTTGCTGTTGGTATTAAATTTTAAATTACTTTCGATCTGAATTTTTCAATTCTTGAAATGGTATTGTGTACCAACCTAGCTGGAGAAAGGTCAAGTCTTAAATGTATTTTTCTGAGCTTTTGACCATGTTTTCCCCTAATGCAACTATAACTTTCTCTCTCAC